>NW_023612849.1:0-122659 GCF_013339725.1 Rhipicephalus microplus | reverse complement strand
GCTCGCAAATGTTTCATGCAAGTCTTGACTGCGCATTGATTCCGCTCCAGAGTTGGTGTATGTTTTTTTTTACTTTGAACACGCAGTTTACATGACGTGAAGCATCCTTACTGCTCATCGATCGGTACATCGCCAGTTATAAACATTGTAAGCCTCTGCTTTTAATACTGTCAAAGAACTACATGTAATGTACTCATTAATGTTTTGAGAAATACATGCTTTGAGTACAGGAAATCTTGCGGCAGTCTACATTTGAAAAAGTGGACCGTTCTTCCCTAAGAGAATGCCTCGATGAAAACGACTCAGCTAACCGATACATTTCTAGTAGCATTCGATGTTCAACTGCTTCTCATCACTTCGCATGTCTACCTTCTCCTGAACATCTTTCTTGTTAGGTAACCGAGATCTGAAAGAAATCATGTTCGCTGCGATAGGAGACGTGGTTCAGTAAAGTACGATGCAGTCTCCTGGTGAATACTTACAATTTTTGTATGGCTTCGGTAATTCGTGAATATTATTGGGCTCATTATGTGCCTATTTAAGTTGTAAAATACAGCTGCTCTTGTAGATTTCGCAGATAGTTTAATTGAACGAATGTCAGCGTTGCCCCAGCGGCTAGAAAACTTAAAGGAGAGCACAAAAACTTTCCACTTGCATGGGGAAAAGGAAAACAGAGCTTTCACTGCGAACTTTCTCCCCATGATTCGCCCCCTTTCCTTATATTGCTGACGTCATGAGTGATGCCATAAAAAAATATTTGTTTGGGACTTATTTCCGGTAGGACACCAAGCAGGGGGGCATCAATGGTGGAACCGGTGCTGCCGCAGCGTATCCCCATGCGAATACGTGTTCAATGAAGTGTATAGAAAGTGTCCTCTTTCTAACTAAGTACCACTGTGTGCCTCAGCTACGCTTCAATAGAAGGCTACGCCGGATGCAGTGGCCTTTCGCGTGGTGCCACCACACCAAGTCGTACTTTAGCTAAGAGTGGACGAGCCGATAAATTAGTGAACCTCCCGATATCACCAAAATATGAAGAGTGATCAACGCGAAATAAATTCAGCTAACTTAAACTAAATTTTTAAAATCGTGAATTATGGTTGACGAGCGAACTTTCAGGCGTTAGTACGGGGCTTTCTACACTGTGAAAGCCGCCTACCTATGTCGAAGAAAAAGAAAGCTTTTTAAAGATAAATATTGACTCGCCCTTGTTGGCATGCTTTGTTCGCAGTAATGAGGAACTGATGCATCCCTCTGTTCTTTATGATCTGATGATAACCCGACTACTAATGATATGAAGCGCGTTTAATTACCGAATGTACACATTTCGCTTGCAGAATAATTTTGACCGCCGCTTCAGCGGTCGTACATTAGTCATGCATAGGCATACTTCTTTTCATCGCCTGCGTGAATCATGTAAGAGAAACATTAATAGCACAGCCATAAACAGGACTTTTATAGAAATGTATTTAAACGCTTTATGTAGAGGTTATCTTCTATGACGTTAATAATATGAGCATTCCATAATACGTCAAGACTTCATGTATGCCTAACTAAATGTAGGTCTTCCGTGCTCCTTTTTTGATCGCTTGTATGGCTTTTAGTTTGAGTTTCAATAAAATCATACGCATTGCGCCGCCACAAGCTGGGCCTTATGATCGTTAAATGATATCTGTCGTTCATGAGTCGGCAAAAATAGAAGACACTCCTACAATCAGCCAAAAACTAATTAGGGCTACTAGTCTAGCGTTATGAAAGTTAAATGCACATTGGCTATACTGCGCAGATAGCCACCCACAAGGACGTATCAAATCGATGTCTCAAAAAACTAGTTCATTCTCGTAGCTATTGCTTGCATGATACAAGTAAGGTTTACATACATTATATATTTATTGAAGTTTCTGTCATTACAACCGTTCCTTGAGTCATTTTTATGGAAATAACATGGTAGTGCGCCAACCTTGTGGTACTAAGGCACTGAGTATAGTGAGCATCGACAGCAGCGCCGAGTTGACGCTTCTAAATATATTAACCTTGCTTCGCGTGAGTTTCACGTACAAAAATTAAAACATTTACATGCGCAACGATGACACATCACACGAACAATAAGGCAAAACGCTGCCAGCTCTAGAAGCTTTCTCATCTTCTGTTATACACATGGCCCTTCAAAGTGCCAAGAAGTGCAATAAATGAGAGTTGCATTATCGTTAAATCTGCTCTCCCTTCGTGCGCTACGAATTTAGTGCACTACGTGAACGAAATATTGCCATATCTTTTCATTTAGACGTGGCATCATGAAATTCCAAGGCATCTGGATTTCAAAAATCTACTGATCTTTATCGTGCACTCACATCGCCTGTATGTACACGGGCCTCTACTTTTTCCCCCCCATCGAAATGCAACCACTGCTGCCAGGCGTCGAACCCGCAACATTCAGATCTGCCGGCGAATACCATAACCACTGACCACCGAGGCTGAGAGTTTATTGCCCTACAATCAATCACACAGCCTCAAATAATACAACGGAATAACTTTGAAAATGTAATGTTTTGCACTTTGTGATCACAAACAAAATTTTCTGGGTATTCAGGGTTGCTTTACAAGGCGTGTAAGAAAAGAATGAGCGAATATCAAAAGCTTTACATAAAGCACAGCTACACCATGGCTACATCATCTCGCATGAGGTGAACATACGTACGCATGTAATGTCACAACCAGTAATTAGCCAAGGCTAGTGCGTTCTGCACCCAGACTGGCTGGAGCCAGGAGACGAAACATAAAGAATAAAATTGAGACAAGAGAAAAGAAAACTGAGAGAATGAGTCCTGCCCACTCTCACCACATACGCGGTTAAGTGCTGTGGTAATCAAGGCGAGCCGGCTGCCTTTGCATGGGCTTTGCCGCCTCTTTCCCCATTCTCATGTCACGACATGACTCTCCTCTCCTCCGCTACCGGGTGAGAGAAGTGACGCCCAACTCCTCTCACCCGGTTGCGGATGTCGACTGTGGCACCGCGCGCAGAGTCTCTCGGGACGTTTCGCGCACGCGCATCGGGAGTGAGAGAGAACTCTCCGGGGAAGACATGGGGGCAAGCACGCTTTTCTTTTCTGTCCATCGGCTCCCTTCGTTTGGGGCTCGTTCGACCTTCGCCAAAAGGGCCTTGCACCCGCTGCGAACGCTTACATTATGTCATCCCCCCCCCCTTCTAAACGTTAGGCTAAAAAGTAGTGCGCTGTCTTTGTGTGTGGTGTTGTGACTCCGGGTCCTGCGGGTCTCAGTTTGGTAGTGGATCCCCGTCCAACGACCCTGGTCAAACAAGTCAGATGAGGTGGTTGGTAAAAACAACAACAATTTATTTACATAGTTAGTAACTGAGAATTCAAAAGGAGAAGTCAAGAACTGTACATGAGAGCTGTTGAACTGTGGAACTTGAAACACACGAAAGTCTTCGGCTTTTATAGCGCCTCGTTGCCAACCCTGGGCGCATTGTCTGCAGTTTTCGCCAACAGGGCGCTCCATAGTGTAGGTGCTCCACCCACGAAGGAGGGGAAAGACACCACACAAGGCATGTGGAAAGGGCACAGTTTACACGATGCCGAAATATGGTCACAAACGCACTGCACCAACGTTTCGCACACGTTACCAAGTTTCGCGCACGTCCGATGATCTTGGTTTCCAAGATTCTTCTGGTAGGTGGGTCAGGTTCGAAAAACCGGCTGCCATTACACGTGTCAAACTTGCCTAACTGTTTGGGTAGGACAATGTAGGGGTGGGCCAGCATATCCTCGAAAATTGCCACCCCATTCCGCCGGTCCTAGGAAGAAAGGGGGAAGAAGGAGTGGTTGACTAATCCCTCGTCATCGAGGCGGGCTCTCGCCTCTCTTCGCAAGATGCAGTCACAACCAGTTTGGCCTTAGCTTTCAGCCTGAACTGCAAATACCATGCTGGTTCCAAGATTTCCAGATCCTCCGTAACCTCGAAAATGGCCCAGATGCCTCTTTGTCTGCCTCAAAAGCCTTGCTCGCAGCAAACACAATGGCGTTTCTTGAGTCGAGCTCACAATAGCCTTTCTTGGCTCGTGCGTTTTCCTTGCGCGAACCAGTCCCGAACCTCTAGCTCAGGTTTGGCCGAGAGGAAATCAACCTGTCTTGACGTCACACCCTTGCTTGGAATGCGTCAAAATATTTTCGTCCCGTTCACAAAGGCCGAAAAACTTCAATAATGATGACGATCGTAACAGTCTCTGGCGCGGTCGGGTGAAGGTCTCGATATGCTGAGGTTGGCAGCCACAGTTCGGAGAGATCAGCGCTGACGTCTGGTCTGGTGAAGACTGTCCTTGATGAAGTAGTGACCACCTGCTTTATTTTGGCTCAACAGGCATCACATACGCATATGAAACACAACCACTCACCTAGTGAGCGCCACACAATTCCGTCGAACCCCACCAGGCATATTTACCCTTTAAAACTAATGAAAAGAAGTACACTAGTTATTCTAAATTCCTCTCCTACGTTTGAGTGAAACAAAATAACAGTACTGAAAGCACACCCAACCTGAAACCTTGAATAGGGGTGTCTTCATTGAACTCACCATGGGTTTAACAAACACTAAAAGGCGTAAAAATAACAAAAAACCTAATCAATGGTTCTCGTCTAGGTCAGAAAAAAATAATGCAGAACTCTCGAGAATGCCGCTTGCGACAGGGTAGTGACTTGGACCCTCCGACTTGCCATGGAGGTTCCCCCTTTGAAACGTATGTCAAACGTACACTGTTTAAAAACGAGGCTTCAACGCAGAAGGCGGCCATTCTTAGAGAACAAAGACAGTAGCTCCGAGAGAGGACAATGCTCCACCTCCAAATAACTTACTTGGTAATCTAGTAAGCTAGTTTTTTGCGGCCTTCACAAGGTTTTTCCACCACCTAAACAGGACACTTGCAAAACAACGAAAAGCTCAAAATAGAGAATTCTCGCATGAGTTCTGTTTGCACACGCAGAAAATTTTAAGCCGTGGTGCCAGTTTTTGCGCACGCTATAACCAAAGCTCAAACATTAGCGTTCTTCACGTCTTCAGTAGAACACACCCTGACAGACTCAAAATTTTCACACTAGATTCAGCTGCATCTTACAACTGTCGAAATTGTCGCTCCTACTTTGACTTCAGAAACACTTGACGCTCCGCCTAAGCTATTACACAATACTTGAGCCTCCTATCAAAACCAAAGTGACGGAATTAAACCTTGCCTAATAGTCTTGTTTGGTTAGTGATACCTTATCATGCTAGCCCCTTGGATAAAGAACGCGCTGGGTTTTTTCAGGTGCGTTAGCTCTATTTGCACTTACATTCCGAAGTTTTTATTTTCACCAAAACAAAATACAATAGCGAAAAATTGGGAGGTGGCAAAAGAGCTGCAGTTATTGCAGCTTGACTAAGCACCGTCCACCCTACGTCAGCAATGACAGGGTGAAAACGAAATACAATAAAAATAAAAAGAGAACAACAAATATTATAGAGCAGGAAACAATTTAAGCAGAAGACAAAGTAAATGATAGGCCAAGGTATACAAACAAAAAGGAATATTTCATAAACACCTGAGCACAGTATTTCGCAAAGCATGTATCATCGCTTTCGTACATAAGAAAGGTACACAATGAGGTTGCACAAAAAAATAATAAGGAAAAAATATATAAAGGTACACAATAAATGATGCAAAGCAATACAGAGTGTCCTATATAAACAGTACAAATCTACAAGAATAGTGTTTGCACATCGATATTGTTTTAATGTGTCAATGTTTATGTCTTGCTGCTCGTATGAGTTCAATATAGTAGGTAGCATGTGGCTAAGTCTTTGGGTGCCGTAACTGGTGCGAGACAACGGAATTTTCCACGGGGGTTTATATCGATGGAATTAAATGGTTTGTGTATGTTAAAGATTTGCAAGTGTCAGGAATGCGTCGAGTTTCCCTCTGTTTGCGCTAATAAAGGATTGTAACAACCTGAATTTGTATATGTCATTTACCTTAACAATTTTATGTTTAACAAAGAGTTGTCCTGTGTGTTCAAGGTATAATATGTTTTCTATTGCCGTGTTCGCCCTTTTTGAAGTACTTTTAGCCTATTTAACTTTGTTGACGTAGTGTTTGCCCAGACCAAAGCGCAGTAGTTCAAGTGGACATGAAAAAGAGCCTGATATAAGAGTCGCTTTACAGTAACGGGCAAAAGACGTCGACAACGATTTAGAGTGCCAATCAAGCGTCTCAACTTTAAACTAATGTGGTCTGTATGCTCATTCCAGGACATATGTTCATTAAAAACTACTCCTAGCGTCTTAATGGATTTGGTCACTGCGATTTTGTAGGGGCCTAGGGTAACATAATTTGGTACATGCAGGGATATGCTGAGAGCTCGGAAAAGGACACATTTTGTTTTTGATTCATTTAACATTAAATTGTTCTTGGTAGACCATTCACAAAGCTTATAACATGTGTTAGCCGCTGAAGCCTCAAGAGTACTGAAATCTTTTTCAGTAAAAAATAATGTGCAGTCATCAGCAAATATTATGAAGTTACAATTTTCACAAATTCTTGCTATATCGTTTATGTGGTATAAAACAATACAGGCCCCAGGATACTACCTTGTGGTACTCCAGTTTAATTACTTATAGAACGCTGTAACATTTTCCGACCAAAGGTACGCTTCCGTACAATCTAAAAAATCTCAACGCGCGTTTGAATGTAAATGTTCACAAAAAACAACAACATACCGCAATCAGCATGAACCCTTTGAAACCAGTCTTTTTTTGTACCTCACATACAAAAGAAAACTTTACTTCAAAGGTTCAAAACTGGAAGAATATTCAAATGATTTTCTTCTAGAAACTCTGGGTCGCATTCTGCAAAAAGCTTGCAGCTGACCTTCACGCTTTCAGTCTTGCACGTGGCGGTCGTGTTCTCTGCCGCTTTCGCGATCACCAGATGCCTCAATGAGTGCGAGCTCCTAGCCCAACTTTGCTATATCGCCTCATTCCTGATTCTGGTCGCCTTTCTCCGTGACATAGAAGATTACTGAAATGCGGGCGAAAGATTCGCTATTGTCCTTTGGTGTTTGGTTCCACCCTGAACGTAGGACCATCAGCCTTTCTTTTAGAAACCTGTCGACATATTTGTCGATGCAAACCTGTTCCTTTTGACCACGCCTTCCTTCTTGCGGACGTGCGTCCCTTTCCGCTACTTCGCTCTTGCCAATTCCGCCTGACTCTACGCGTCAAAGTACGGCTTGTACGATTGTCCGATAGCCAACCCCTCCGTTTCCGCTGCGGCGTGCCCTCTGCCTCTACTGGGGGCGCTGCGAGCGCGCGGAGCGAGCGGTCACCCTTCAGATTGGCTCCGTAGGAAATGCTAATTTTCGGCGGACCATCGACCCCTATAGGACTAATTTCGGTACGTGAGTGATCAACTCGGTGAGTGGACCAGCTCAATACCAAATCTGGGCCATTTCACCCAATTTTGGGAGTTCTAGAGCAATTTCATGTGCGAAGCGGGCGAGGCACAGCTATGTTTAACGACAGCTACCTTCGCTCCGACCATGTGCTCGCTCGGCGCGGCACTTGGGGCGGCCTTGGAGGCCTCCCCAGAGCTCGCCAGGCTTCGGAACGACCAACACTGCGAAGAATTCCAAGCTATAGAAACCTCGGCCGCGGATATAAGTGCGGATTCTGCTTGCAAGAGGCGGCATGGTCAGCTAGGCCTAACCGCCGCGAAGAAGAAAGCCGCCGAACAACCGACCAGATTGCGACTCGACGCCAGCGGGGACTGCTCGACGACGATCGGCGACGGTTTTCCGACCACCACCGGCATCGGACAGTGTGTTACCGCGGTGAACAGTGACTGTGACCCGCCGAACTCGTGTGCGGGTTGGACTGTAGTGGCTTCTCGACGCGAGAAGAAACGGCAAAAATTGGGCAGCCCATCGCAGCGGGATACCCTAACCGCAGGTCAGCCGAGCAAGTCTTTCTCGGCTTCGAACGCAAAGTTGAAGGAGGAGCGTAGGCGCGAACAGAAAGCGCAGTACGTTGCCAAAGTGAACGCTAATATGGCAAAGTCAGCCCGCATGCCTACTTTCGCCAAGAAAGACGAGCACCGCGTGGTTGTTAGGCCTCGCGGGGGACTCGTAGTGAGTGCCACCAAAATGACCACGCTGCGCACAGCCATCATAACAGTGGCTAACATTAAGATCGAAGAAGCGGAAGACGATTCGTTTGCGCCGAACGCCGCCCAGAACATTATAGTGCTGAGCACTCCTAGCGAAGCCAGATCTTTTTGCTACGGATTGATCCGTAATATCACGGTAGAGGACCGCACGTATGAAACTTTTGCGTATAAGAGCACCCCAGACAACACCTCACGGGGTGTAATAAGTGAAGTGGGCAGAGAGGAACCCGAGGAATAGATCACTCGGTTCCTAGTGAACAAGCATAACCCCACCGTTATGGCCGCACACCGGCTCGGAAATTCTGAGTCGGTGCTGATTTTACTTGAAGGAAACAAAGTACCGCGCTACGTAAAGTATGGCGGCTCTGTCTCGAAGTGTACGCTGTACAGGCAGCACCGTGAGGTCTGCACTACATGCGGCCAGATAGGGCACAGGAAAGATGTGTGTCCAACTCCGAACGCTAGGGTGTGCTTCACTTGCGGTAGAAACAACCCAGGAGAAGACCATGCAGAATACTGCAAACCAAGATGCAAGTTCTGCGGCAGCTCCCACGTCACGGGCGCGGGCAAAGGCAAGAACAAATTCAAAACGCTGCTACAAATCAAGCAGCGGCAGAGGATAAAACAGAACACCGAAACTATAACCGAGATGGCGCTCGCGAAAGCGCCCGGGGAGGCTGCGCTTTCTAGAAGAATAGACTTCCCGGAGCCGGGAGCCAGCGGCACACGTCACGAACTGAACAGCGTGGCGAGCCGTGATAGGAGCAGAGCGGAACCGGAGGACGTGAAGTGGGCTAACGTCACCTCCGGAAGACCAAAAGAAGCGCGTCCGCCAAGACCGGCGCCGCAGGTGCAAGCGCACCTGAGCGTAACAAACAATTCTGACGTCAATCGCGCAGCGATGACGCAAACGAGCGGGGTCCCGAGCAGAGCAGCAGCTGCAACGCTGAAAGAGCTTGGCAAGATGCCAAGCGGCGGCGGCTGCAGCGAACAATGCAAGAAAGAGACACGGGAGTTGAAAGATACCGTTAAGAAAATGGAGAAGGCGATGGAGGAACTCCAGACGGCGATGGCGGCGACGCAGCTCACCATCAAACAACGACGAGGCGTCATCGACGAACAACGAGATGCTATTAGAAGGCTTCAAGAGGGGGGATCAAGGAACGAAGCCAACAAGAAGATGGTGACGGACGCTGATGAGGATGACAACGGAACCCAAACGAACATCGCGGGCAACCGCTTTGTCAACACTACTACCCCTAAGACCTACCAATTCACCGCCAAAGCGAAGACTCCGACAAGGGCATTCATGGTTGCGGTGGCAAGAGGGTTGGAAGCACATCCCGAAGTGGAACTAGAAAGCGAAAGCAACGAGGAAGAAGATGATAGCGCCTCGGTAATCTCGGTGGCAACTACAAACAACGGAGACAGGACCAAACCTCTCGGCTACGGGAGCTTCAGTAAGAAGATCGGTCGGAACGCGAGAGCTATAAAGAAATGGGGCAAGAGCTTTGAGGGCCTCCAGCAGAGAATCCTCACGAAATGCACCCAAGTCATCCAACAACAACTTGCGCAAACGATTCAGCTCCAAATCGAGCAAGCGCTAGAGAGGGCCCTGAGCTCCGAGAAGCTGCAGCCGCTAATTGGTGAAGCGGTGCATCAATATTGCAAAACACAAGAGGCTCTCCCTCATAATGGACAGCAACAATAAGATCAAGATCTGGCACTGGAACGCCAACGGGTTCCGGTGCCGAAAAGCAATCCTACAACAGTACTTGAGATCGCTGGCACCGACGGCTCGCCCGGACGTGATAGCGGTCCAAAAAACCCACACCGATGACACGCTGACGCTGCAAGGGTATCGGACACATGCCAGCCCCCCGTCCGCTCGCACATGCGGGAAGGGTGCGGCGCAGGGCGTGTGCACGTTCATCCGGAAAGGCATCGCCCACGTGAAACACCCACAGTTCCTGGGCAGCAGGAACACCGCCATCGAGCTGTGCGTCACCGAGCTAGCGATTAGCGGCAAAGGACGAGGAACCCGGGGTGGAAGAAAGAAGAAGACGTCAACCACCGTCTTCATCGCTAACATCTGTAGCGATCCAAGACATGGAAAGCAGAAATTCCAAACTCTTTTCCATAAGATCAAGAGCGCCACATCACAAGCACAGAAATACCTGGCCAAAAGAGGAGACGCTGCCGCGGTAATATGCGGCGATTTCAACGCCCAAGATCGAGAGCTCGGCTACACGACCACCACGTCCAAGGGAAGGTACCTTCTCGAAGATGCCGGCGAAGCCGAGTTCACGTTACTGATACATCCAGCCCATCCATCAAGGATCGGACTATCGGTTGCCCGGGATACAAATCCGGACCTCACCTTTGCGATGCTGACCGAAGGTGGCATCGCAAAGTGGAGGAATACGGGAATCAACCTGGGCAGCGATCACTTCATCATCGAAATTGAATTACCGCTGGCTTATCGCAACGGAAACCTGAACCGCGGCAAAACATCAAAGCACAAACTCTTCGACTGGAGCAAGTTCCGTAACACAGAACTCGGCGAAGTCGACAATATCGACGAGTGGTCAGCGAAGCTGCTGGCGGCAACAGAAGGGGTCACCGCCGAGATCGATGCACCAGAAGAAATCGAAACCATGAACCCGAGACTAGCCCACCTCCTCGAAGCCAGGCGCTCGCTCCAAAAGCGTTGGCGGCGGCAACGTCACAACAGAACGCTACGAAAGAAGATCGCAGAACTCGGCCGAGAGATCGAGCGACACAGCAGGCAGCTCAGCTCACAGGAGTGGTTTGCACTCTGCAGCCAGGCTGATGGACAGCTTCACCGCGGCGGCACTTGGAAACTCCTCAGGCAACCTATGGATGAGACCAAGAGCTGCGAATACCAACGTACACGCATGGCCCAAATCCTACACACCACCGCTCGTCAAGTGGGCGAAGAAGAGATGTTCAAGCGACTCAACGAGCGCTACCTCCCCATCACCAGTCACGAAGACCACCCAGACTACGCCGGCCAGCCGAACCTCCGCCTCGACCGAGATCTAGAGGAATGGGAAGTGAGGCAGGCGGCGCAGGACCTGAACTGTCGTTCGGCCACCGGACCCGACAGTTACTAACAAAACTCTACGCAACCTGAGCGACTCAGCCATCACATCACTGACACGCTACTACAACGAATGCTGGCGTAACGGCAAGCTGCCGAAGGCCTGGAAGACAGCAAAGACGATCCTGCTGCCAAAACCAAACAAGCCACCGGGTATAGAGGGCCTGCGTCCCATCTCGCTCACGTCCTGCGTGGGCAAGGTCCTGGAGCACGTTCTTACACCCGGTGGAACCGTTACATGGAAGCGCACCATGTCTACCCGGACTCTATGCTTGGCTTCCGGGCCAAGTTGGGAACGCAAGACGCCATGCTCCTTATCCAACGAGAAGTCCTTAACCCACCGGGCGGGACACCAAAAAATGACAACCGAGCGATCTTGGGCCTGGACCTGCAGAGTGCCTTCGACAACGTTAGACACTCGTCGGTCCTGGCTCAGGTGTCCCGCCTAGGGCTGGGCGCAAGATCGTACAACTACATCAGAGCCTTCCTCTCTCGCCGCACGGCCAGGCTGGAGGTGGGAGGAACGAAGCTCGAAGAACGAGAGCTGGGCAGTGTCGGGACCCCACAGGGCTCGGTCATCTCCCCGTTCCTGTTTAACATTGTCATGGTCGAGGTAGCCAGGCGTCTGGAGGCGCTTGGCCCGGGGATACGACACTGCCTCTACGCCGACGACGTAACCATCTGGGCCACGGGTAGAAGCGACGGAGACATCGAGGCGGGTCTGCAGGCGGCGGTGGACGCCGTGGAGTCCGCACTCTCGGGCATGGGCTTGCAGTGTTCGCCACAAAAATCACAGCTACTCATCCTGCCACCACCTGGGAGGCACAGAAAGAAGGCAAGTCGAGAGGCGGCCGAGAACATCATCGTGCGCACCAGTGACGGTATGCAGATCCCGCACGTCCCGGGGCTTCGAGTCCTGGGGATGTTCGTGGATGGCACCCAAACCAACGCCACGGCGGTCAAGAACATCGCAACCAAGATGGGCACCGCAGCGCGCCTGGTCAAGCGAATGTCGTCCCGCTACCGAGGCATGAAAGAGAGGGGGCTCCTTCATCTGCTGCAGGCTTTCGTTATAAGCCACGCGGCATATGCGGGGGCCTTTCACCGCTGGACCGGCGCGGAACGAGCCAAGATCGACGCTGCCATCCGGAAGGCTTACGCAGGGGCTCTTGGGCTCCTACCAAGCCCAAAGACAACGGCCTTGCTGTCTCTGGGAACACACAACACGCTCTCGGAGATCAGCGAGGCCCAGAGAGCTTCGCAGCTGAGCCGCCTGAGCGACAGAGCCGCGGGCAGAGGAATACTCAATCGGGTGGGATTATTACCTCCTGGAGAACGCCCGGCAGAAGGACCGGACGGTGAGCTAGAAGAACAAGTCCCCCTGAGCGTTGAGGCAGCGAGGAAAATCATTGTCTACCCGCTGCCAAAGAACATGGACCCAGAAAGGGAAGCGGGCATGCGAGTGGCGAGAGCAGCGGCGCTGGCCCGTCAACATCAGAGAGACGAGGGCGCAGTCTACGTGGACGCCGCAAGATATCCGGGAAGACGCAACGCCTTCGCAGCAGTGGCGGTCAGCGCTACTACCGGTAAACTACTAACAGCAAGCACCGTGCGCGCCCGAACAGCCGGCCAACTAGAGGAGGTGGCGATAGCCCTGGCCACAGGTAGGCCGGGCACGCGCACGGTGCTAAGCGACTCAAAGCAGGCAATCAGGAATTTTGCCCGAGGCATGGTCTGGCGGGGCACTGAGCGGCTAGTGACGTCCATCGCGGCTTCGCGGGCTGCTCGCGGCGCCGCCACAGGGCCAACCATCGTCCTCAAATGGTTCCCAGCCCACATGGGACAACTGGCTCCCGACATTGAGAACCGCAACGAGGAATAGGACGCTGTGGCCCGTGATCTCATCACGTGCCGGACCGTGGCAGCCCATCTCGCTGAAACCAGCGGTGAAGAACGAGAAGTTCTCGACCCCCTCACCGACTACGGAGAGATCCTGGCGGCCTACAGAGAGGCCAGGAGAGCCTTTCCGCCCCCGCATCGTGAACTGTCACATGCGGAAGCAGTGAACCTGCGACAACTGCAAATGGAATGCGTGCTAACACCAGCATTGGCCCGGCACGTATGCCCCGACATGTTTGTGGACGCTAAGTGTAGCGTGTGCGAACGTGAACTAGCCACCCTCTGCCACATCATGTGGGGCGGGTGTAACAGTGGTGTGAACAATCGGAATGGGCAGTGCCAGGATGCCACGTATCCCGAAGAGGTGGGAGCATGGATACGCTCCCAAGACTCAAACACACAACGAAGGGCCATCTAGCGGCTTGAGGAGGCCCTGGCAAAGCAGACGAGAAAGGGAACCGACGCCCCGGACAACGGGAGCGGAGGAGCCCGAGTATCCAACGCCTAGCCCGAGCACAACGTCCTCAAGAGCACAACGTCCTCAGGCCTGGGACTATGGGACTATTAGCCATAGTCTTTAGATAGGGAATACCCGCGCCCTGCGCGGGCGGTGACTTCCCGCACGCCGGATGCGCGAAAAATGTTGTTTCTCGCTCTCTGCCTCTACTTTTTGTGGTGCCGCACTTTCCCGCTTCCTTCTTTTGCGGTGACGCTTACGCACAACCTTTCTTTGGTTGTTACAAACTTCCCTGGTTGCGTCATGAGCAACCCTACTGTTCAGGTGTACCTGTGCACTACCCTTTCTGCAGCCTTTGCCCATCGGTTTTACCGCTCCATGGCTCTGACGGGCTAATTTATCTGCGCTACCTTTCACAAAACCAGACTCTGGGCCCTCCACAGATTTGAACTTTTGGAAATTAGCGTCCTGCTTGATTTCCGGATAGTTTTTACCCTCCAGCCGATCGTTTACGTGCCGATGCACGAGGCATGTCTCTAACAACATACAATTTCTGTTCATGCTGCTGGGATTAGACTTTTCCTCGAAACGATCCTCTATTGAACTTGTGCCTGTTTATTCACCTACGACAGCCTCTCATTGTACCTTCTCACCCTCTGAGACATTTCCCACGCTATCTGTAGGAAATACTCGCTACAGTAGCTTGCTCTCTCTGGCAGTACTGTAGGGTTCCAGTAGCGTTATGTCTTCGCTACATTTAGGACTACTTTCGTTGTCCTCTCTTTCGACATCCGAAATGCCATTCCCCTGCTGAGGCTTGAGCGTGGTCTGTAGCTCATCAATGACCCCATCAGGGCGACTGGAACCAGCCTTAGTTTCACGTGGAACACCCTTTGGACTTGCTACAGTTTGCTTACCAGCCCCCGTCCCTCTCTCTACATGCACTCCCTTCGCACCATCAGAGAGTCGCGTACCTTCCTTAGGCGCATTTTCACTAACAACGACCTGTCGCTCTTTTCTCTCCGTCGAACGATTCGCTTTGCATGTCGCACTGACAGAGATGCGCACTTTTCTCTGGCGGTGCCTCAAAAACTGCGGTTTTCTCGGTGGCTTCACACTGCACCGTACTCGCCACTCCATCGCACCTATCGTGCTCTACACATACTTCACATATACACGACAAACAACGATCCTCATGCTGTTCCCGAATGTGATCATTCGTCCTTTCTATGTCTTTGTCAGATGCTCGCATTTTAGCCTCGTGTATACGTATCCTTTCGGCTTCTTCTGGCTCTTCTCTCTGGGCTTCTACCTCTTTTCGCTGTTGAATGCTCTCTACAAACTCTGAGAGGTCCTTATTGCTTGTCCCTGTCCCAACGATCCGCTCGATCAGTTCAATTCTGTTTGGGGAGTCCGACATATTGTAAAGAAGAGGAAGTACTCCGGCGCAGAGGCAGCAGCATCGAGAGTGCAGCAGTGGCTCGAGCTCGAGCCTTGGCCACGAGTGCCTTGGCCACGCCGAGACAATCAGTTCTTCCAGAATTATATCCGTCCCCGATGAGGTGCCTTCTACCTCCATCTGTGAACTGGCTGTCGTCTCAGCGCCTGACTCAGCGTCGGCAAACATATTTCAACCATTCATCGCTGCAGATGTGATATCTTCACAGCGTTCACAACTCCTCACTATTCTTGACAGCTACCGTCATTCTTTCGACGTTAAACAACCATCTCTCGGCCGTGCCTTAGCAGTAGAACACCACATCGACACTGGGTCCCACTCACCGCTGCGACAACGACCATATCGCGTGTCCGCTACAGAACGCCGCGTCATTGCTGACCAAATAGACGACATGCTTCGCAGAGGCGTCATTCGACCTTCATGGAGCCCATTGGCGTCTCCGGTGGTTCTCGTCAAAAAGAAAGACGGTTATATTCGTTTCTGTGTCGATTTCCGGCGATTGAACAAGATCACGCTGAAGGATGTCTATCCACTACCACGCATTGACGATGCTTTGGACAGTTTGCAGGGTGCCGAGTTCTTTTCCTCGTTAGACTTGCGGTCAGGCTACTGGCAAGTGCCTATGGCGGAGGCCGATCGCCCCAAAACCGCTTTTGTCACGCCAGACTGTTTATATGAATTCACCGTCATGCCCTTCGGACTTTGCAATGCCCCTGCAACGTTCGAACGAATGATGGACAACATCCTGCGTGCACTAAAATGGAAGATATGCTTGTGTTACCTCGATGATATCGTGGTCATCGCCCCTAACTTTGCCACACACTTACGTCGCCTTCAGCACGTCTCTACTTGCTTAACTAACGCCGGTTTGCAATTAAACCTCAAAAAATGTCGATTTGCCATGCGTCAACTGAACATTTTGGGCCACCTTGTTCCGAAGGAAGGCATCCTCCCGGATCCCGAGAAATTGCGAGCTGTTACGGCGTTTCCTAAACCTGCCACCATCAAAGAACTTCGAAGTTTCATCGGCTTGTGTTCTTATTTCCGGCGATTCGTCCGAAACTTCGCGTATATTATATCACCTCTCACGCAACTTCTCACCAGCTGTAAAGACCTCTTATCGTGGTGTCCTGCCTGCGATGAGGCTTTCACCACCTTGCGACGGCTTCTCACGACGCCACCCATTCTACGCCATTTCGATCCTGAAGCTCCAACTTAAATCCACACCGACGCCAGTGGTGTAGGCCTTGGTGCTGTGCTCGAACAGCGCAAACGGGAACATCAGGAATACGTCGTCGCATACGCTAGTCGCACACTTACCAAGGCTGAGAGCAACTACAACTTTGGAAAGTTTCGCCTTGGAAAGCAGCAACCTTGGAAAGTTTCGCCCATATCTATATGGTCGTTCTTTTGACGTCGTGACCGACCACCACGCGCTGTGCTGGCTTTCGACGTTAAAAGAACCATCTGGCCGCCTCGCTCGCTGGGCGTTGAAAATTCAAGATTACGACATACGCATGGTTTATCGGTCAGGACGAAAGCATGCTGATGCCGACGCCCTTTCTCGTTCCCCCCTGTCCCAGAATGCCACAGCTGACTCTGCTTGCGATTCCACATTGTCATCGCTTGACTTTGACACCATTGCTAACGAAAAATGCAATGACCCGTGGACTGCGTCTCTCCTCAATCATCTCTCCGACACTTCTGAACTTCCAAAGACGCGAACGCTTCGGCGCCAAGTTCCATACTTCTCGATACGTGACACGCTTCTCTATCGACGCAACTACGCACCAGAGAGACGCAAGTGGCTGCTCGTCGTTTCACGAACCCTGGGGTAGCAGATTTGTTCCTCTTTCCACGCTGACCCACAATGTGGCCACGCAGGAGTCTTCAAGACCTACGAAAGGCTTCGACATCGCTACTACTGGCGTGGTATGTATACCTTCGTCCGCAACTTCGTCCGCTCTTGTGCCGAATGTCAGCGTCAAAAATCTCCACCACACGCCTCCGCCGGTGAACTGCAGCCTTTACCATGCCCTTCCCTACCCTTCCAACAGGTTGGAATAGATATTTATGGGCCACTTCCGTTGACTCCGACTGGCAACAGGTGGATAATAGTTGCTATCGACCGCTGCTTTTCAAACGGCTACAGCACAGGAGGTTGCCACTTTCCTACTGCGTCATTTTGTGTTGCGTCATGGAAGCCCTCAAGAGCTCCTCAGTGACCGCGGCCGCGCCTTATTGTCCGAGGTCATTGAAAAACTGCTCGCTGAGTGTGCTATCGTACATCGCACATGTACCTCTTACCACCCTCAAACCAATGGGGCTACCGAGCGCTTTAATGGTACTCTCGGTGACATGCTATCTATGTATGTGACGCCTGATCACTCTAACTGGGACTTAGTCCTCCCATTCATTACATACGCCTATAATACGGCAACGCAAGCGACAACAGGCTTCTCCCCTTTTTACCTCCTCTACGACCGTCACCCCTCCCACACCATTGACACCATTTCGCCCTATCGACCGGACGCGTCCGAGTGCCTACCGATCTTGGACGCCGCCAGACACGCAGAAGAATGCCGCCAGTTAGCTCGTCGTTTTACCTGCGATGACCAAAACAGGCAAAAAGCAATTCATGATGCCCAGACCTCAACTCCCGTTTTTCTTCCGGGTGCTCTTGTATGGCTGTCAGTGCCGCATCGCACACCTGGGCTTTCTTCCAAACTTCTGCCAAAGTACGATGGGCCATATCGTATTCTTGAACAAACTTCGCCAGTAAACTACCTCATTGAGCCTCTTACGCCGCCGTCAGACTTGCGACGTCGAATCCGCGAGGTTGTACACGTCCAGAGGCTCAAGCAGTACCACGGTTCAACGCCGCCTGTACAGGACTAAGTCGCCAGGATGGCTCCCTTTTTTTCCGTGGGGCCATTGTAAAGAAGAGGAAGTACTCCGGCGCAGAGGCAGCAGCATCGAGTGTGCAGCAGTGGCTCGAGCTCGGAAATTGCGGCTGGTGCATCGCTTTCCAAGCTTTCCAAGCATCAACCTTTCTGCTTAATAAATCTCCTTTATAATATCCAGTTTCAACTACTCTGCGATCGCTAGCAATACGGGTTTTCGCGGGGCTTTCAGATTCATGACTGCTTCCAGTACCGTTCTCTATTCCACGAATGATTCCTGTCTTGCAAATAATTAACCCTGACAACCACAACAGCTTTAGTTTTCTGCCTTGCCTCAGGTTACCTGTTAACTTAGTCCACAAAAGTTTCCTTAGGCTCTTACACGGAATCCTGTTCTGTCACTGTTAACCTTGCCGTCACCCACAGATTATAGCTTAAACAAGCTATCTCACAATTATCTGCCCGACGCAAGTTATCTGTTAACCATATGACTAAAACATCCCTGTCACCGTTAACCTTGCCGTCACCCACAGACTATAGCTTAAACAAGCTATCTCACAATCTGCCTGACGCCAGTTACACAATGACTAAATGGGCTATGCTCCCTACCGGTCAGCTTTTACTCACACATTAGTACCTTCCTGATAAAGCTTAAGAGAGAAAGTCGGCACTCACCCGGCTCTCAATTATGCCTCCGGCGTCGTGCATCTCAGCAGTGCCTTCCAGTTTTCTTTCGCAGTCGATGACCTCGTACCATCGCAGAAGTGCCGTTGGGTTGCCTTTCAAGTCGATGAGCTCAGGGAATCCGACCGTTGCCGTCTAATCGCCTCTCGAAGTAGATGGGGTCGTAGCACCTGAGTGCTGTCCTCGAGTAGTTGCTACCTGGGTTGACGCCATCTCTTCGCTGAATCCGATGGTTGCGACCTGGGTTGACGCTATTCCACCGCTGTCACCCAGTTGTTGCGTCTCCGGGTCCTGCGGGTCCCAGTTTGGTAGCGGGCCCCCGTCCTAGGACCCTGGTTGAACAAGTCAGATGAGGCGCTCGTAAAAACGACAAAAATTTATTAACATGATTAGTAACTGAGAATTCAAAAACAGAAGCCAAGAATTGTACATGAGAGCTGTTGAACTGTGGAAATTGAAATACACTAAAGTCTTCAGCTTATATAGCGCCTCATTACCAACCCTGGGCGCATTGTCTGCGGCTTCCGCCAATAGGGCGCTCAATGGTCTAGGTGCTCCATCCATGCAGGAGGGGAAAAATACAACACAATGCATGTAGAGAGGGAACGATGCCAAATATGGTCACAAACGCACTGCACCGACGTTTCGCACACGCCACCAAGTTTTGCGCACGTCCGATGATCTTGGTTTCCAACATTTTTCTGACAGCTGGGTGAGGTTCGAAAAACCGGCTTCCAGTACACGTGTCAAACTTGCCTGACTGTTTGGGTAGGACAATGTAGAGCTGGGCCAGCATATCGTCAAAATATGCCACCCCATACAGCCGATCCTATGGAGAAAGGGGAAGGAGGAGTGGTCGTTTAATCCTTCGTCATCGAGGCGGGCTCCCGCCTCTCCTCGCAAGGCGCAGCCACAACCACTTTGCCCTTAACTTTCAGTTTGAACTGCAAATACCACGCTGGTTCTGAGATTTCCAGTACCTCAATGACCTCGAAAATGGACCAGCTGCCTCCTTGTCTGCCTCAAAAGCTTTGCTCGCAGCAAACACAATAGCGTTTCTTGAGTCCAGCTCACAATGGCCTTTCTTGGCTCGTGCGTTTTCTTTGTGCGAACCAGTCCCGATCACCTCGTTCAGGTATTGCCGAGAGGAAATCAACCCGTCTTGACGGCACACCCTTGCTTGGAATGCTTCGGAATATTTTCATCCCGTTCACAAAGGCCGAAAAACTTCTATTATGGTGACAGTTGTAACAGTCTGCTGCCAGTTGGAAAGCCTGCTGCCAGTGATTTTGTCACCCGACGCCAATCAGCGCAGTCCTGAATTCCGCTGCACAGATGAATTTTCCTGGATTCGGTGGCCAGCTCAAGTTTCGGTTTCCGGTGCTTTGAACTACACAGCCAAATCGACAGCGACAGGCGAGGCCTCGAGATACGCCCCCCACGTTTTCAGCGGCATTGGGCAGGGTTTCACCGCCAGCATGCGGCCACGGAATAATCTGCTCTTGTACGTTCTGCAGATTCTCGCCTTGTGCCTGGGGTTATCATCGGATGGATGGTCACCGGAAAGCCTGCTGCCAGTGATTTTGTCACCCGACGCCAATCAGCGCAGTCCTGAATTCCGCTGCACAGATGAATTTTCCTGGATTCGGTGGCCAGCTCAAGTTTCGGTTTCCGGTGCTTTGAACTACACAGCCAAATCGACAGCGACAGGCGAGGCCTCGAGATACGCCCCCCACGTTTTCAGCGGCATTGGGCAGGGTTTCACCGCCAGCATGCGGCCACGGAATAATCTGCTCTTGTACGTTCTGCAGGTTAGTAAAAAACATTCCTATTCCAAATGCACCACGAGTTTCCGGTGCCTGGTGGTGTTGCCTTGCCCAAGAGCCTTTTGTGATGGAGTGGCCGAGTGCTTTGATGCTGCGTGTATGTTGGTATTGCTTCTGAGTGGGGACATTGAAATGAACCCGGGCCCTAATGATTCTGCAATGCAGGAGCTACTTAAAGGTCAAAAAGAAATACTTGAGGTGATGGGAACAATTAGAAAGAAGCTCGACGACTACATTGCTCTTACGGATCAGAGGTTAGACTCAATTGAAAGTGAATTAAAATGCCTTGCCGGTAAAAGTGTACAATTTGAACGTTGTGAAAAAACAGTGGATCGAATATCGGCAGGCATTGTTGAGATGCAAGTGAAACTCGATGATCTTGAAAACAGAAGCAGACGTAATAATTTGGTTGTATATGGGTTGAAAGAAAGTACTGGTGAAACAACTGAATCACTTCGTAAAACTGTTCTTGACGATATTTTTACTGCTAAAATGGGTGTCACCTTAATGAGTGTTGAAAGAATTCACCGCATTGGAACAAAGAAGCGGGGGAAGAACAGACCAGTCATTCTACGGCTTTACAACTTTCGAGAAAAAGCTGATCTCTACAAAAATGCACACAAATTGAAAGATTCTGGCTTATCAATCAGTGACGACTATTCCAAGCAGGTGCGCGAAAAAAGAAAGCACTTATGGGAATATGCAAAATCAAAAAAAGCAGATGGTCACACAGTGAAACTTTCTTTTGATAAGCGTATCATTGACGGTAGGACTTACACTTGGGATAGTGTTGCGCAAGATGTCACAAAAGTAAGACGTTCGTGACGCGATAACAAAGAAGTGAGACAAAAGCCCCAAGGTGCCCGAGATATTGCCCTTCTGATGATGAATTGCCGAAGTGTTAAGAATAAAGCTGATGAGCTGGGTGGCCTTATTGGGTCAGTGAACGCTGACTTAGTCATTGGGTCAGAATCTTGGCTTGACGAAGCAGTTTCGAACTCTGAAATGTTTCCCTGCAATTTTCAAACATATCGAAAAGACCGGTCAACGCATGGTGGTGGTGTTTTCATTCTTGTGAAGGATTCTTTGATGTCCGAAGAAATTTTTATTGATAACAATGAAACTGAATCTGTTTGGTGCCGAGTAGTGCAAAGTAATCGTTCTAGTTTCATTGTTGGTGCTTTCTATCGGCCTCCTGTCTTTGAACCGAATGTTATGCGTCAGCTGAGAAAAATTGCCTGCACATTTTCTAAAGAATGTGTCGTTCTTGCTGGTGACTTTAATTTACCGGATGCTGAGTGGAATAACGGTAATTGTGTCTTAAAGTCTCAGGCAGCGACATACTGTGAATTGAAAACGTTGACTGACGTGCTCGGCCTCATGCAGTATGTTTCCAGTCCTACGCGAGGTGACAACATTCTGGATTTGTTGTTTTGTAATACCCCTGATGTCATTAATGAAACACACGTTATTCCCGGTATTAGTGATCACAACGCCGTCTTTGCAAAGCTAACAAGATCCCGGGTAAATACAAAGAAATGCGAATCTAGGAGAATCTTCTTTTATAGTAAAGCAAACTATCAGCAAATATCAGCTGGTCTTGAGCAACAATTTCTGTCTTTTGAATGCAGTGCAGACGAAGCAACTGTTGAGCAGCTATGGCAAGTGTTTAAGGAACGCATTACTGGGCTCATTCGGCGTCACGTCCCGAGCGTCTCAAGCGATAAACTGAGTAAAATAAAGAGACCTTGGATTAAGGGGCATCTTATTCAGCTTATCAAAAAGCGCAAGAGGGCTTTTTCCCGATACTGCCAAAAAAAATCCCCTGAAAATTTTAATAAAATGAAAGATTTGACATCACTTTATAAAATGGAACTGAAAGAAGCCAAGAAAAAGTATTTTAAGAGTCTGGCCGCTGACTTTTCTAATAAGAAAAGGTTTTGGAAATATATGAGACGATGTGGTACTGAGAAGGTTAGCCCACCAAACCTACGTTACGGTGGCGAGATTGTAATTGAGGATCGAGATAAAGCCACACTTTTTAACGACTTCTTTAAATCGGTCTTCCGCCCACCTACACAAGTGATTGTCACGAATAAAAAAGAACAATATTTGCCTATGGGTGAGATAGAGCTTTCATTCAATGGCATAATGAAGTTGTTACAGCGCATTGACGAAGGTAAAGCAACTGGCCCAGATGGCATATCACCAAGAGTTTTAAAACTTTGCTCTGAGGCAGTAGCTCGTTACCTTTATGTTATCTATAAAAATCACTCGATGAAGGCAAGCTTCCTGATGATTGGAAAATAGCTAATGTTGTGCCAGTTTTCAAAAGTGGTTCTAAATCAGACGTATCAAATTACAGACCAATTTCTTTGACGCCGATTTGTTGTAAAGTACTTGAACATGTTCTTTTTTCTGCTTTAATGAATCACCTGACTGCAATTAAATTTTTTAATCCTAAACAACACGGATTTAGACAGGGTTTTTCATGCACAACCCAATTAATTGAATTCTATCATGATATAGTATCAGTTTTAGATAATCGAGGACAGATTGATTGTTTATTTTTAGACTTCAGAAAGGCTTTCGATACGGTATCACACTCTATTCTGATTCAAAAACTGCAGAACTTGAACATTCATCAAACCATTTGCCGTTGGATTGCGGACTATTTAACTTCAAGAAAACAAAAGGTTGTGCTTGGTGGATCTTGTTCGTGTTTAGTTTCGGTGACATCAGGGGTACCTCAGGGTTCCGTACTCGGTCCGCTTCTCTTCCTTGTGTTTATTAATGATATTTCGGATACAATTAGGTGTCGTATTAGAATGTTTGCTGACGACTGTGTGTTGTATACTGAACTGACCGACCAAACGGATTCCACCCAGCTTCAGGATGACCTTAATCACGTGGAGGCATGGTGTAAAAATAATGACATGGTATTAAACACGAATAAATGTGTTCACGTCAGTTTCACCAAAAAGGTTAATAGATTTACAAATCAGTACATCTTAAACAATGAAGTTATTAGGTATGAACACAAATATAAGTATTTGGGTGTCACGCTTTCTGAGGATGGGGGATGGTCTGAGCACATTGGCAGTGTTGTAAGTAGAGCGGGAAAAGCCCTAGGCTTTTTACAAAGAAATCTTAAACATGTAACCAAGGAGGTTAAACAGGCCGCATATTATGCCTATGTGAGACCAATACTAGAATACGCCTGTCCTGTGTGGGATCCGTTTAACAAAATACATATTCATGAATTAGAGCGCATTCAGTCGATGGCAGCAAGATTTGTTCTGGGAAAATATGGCCGAACTGAAAGCTCCCGTTGTATGAAAAGAGAACTTAATTGGCAATACTTACAAGATCGAAGACGTAATCTAAGATTAAAACTATTTTATTCGATATATAACAATAAAACGGGCATTAATGCTTCAGATTATTTAAAAAAAGCGTATTATCAATCCTCCCGTCATGATCACAAATTTAAAGTACGGCCATACAACCCCAGAACGGATCTTTTTAAGCATTCTTTTTTTCCGCAATCCATTGTTGAATGGAACACGTTACCAGCCGATGTAGTTGGCCGCAAGACTGCGGATTCATTTTATGAGGCTCTGTGCCCCCCGCAATAATGCCTAAGTGGCGCTGCGGGTTTTGTTTCAAATAAAAAAAAAAAAAAAAACAGTGGCCAAGCTACGCTGACCCGTATCTCTCCGTAGCCAACGCGAGCTCCATTGCCTTTGCTCGAGCTACTTGGCCCTTTGTCCCGGAGTCACCGTGAATCAATTTTATCACAGAGGCGTGCTCGCGGCACCCTGTGTAGTACTTACCACTCGTGGCGTGGATAAGCCCATTTGCTTTCCTGCTGCGCCTTTGCCAAGGGCCCTGTACTGTGTTTTTATTGTTGCCGCAGACATTAAAGTGTTGCAACTGCGAGCAGTACTCAGTTCTTGCCATGGCGACGGCTGACGCGTGCCCTGCAGCTCGCTAAAACCAGACCTACGGTAGTGGCCGTACTTCTTCGGGATACGTGTCACTACTGCGCACTGCAAGTATAATGTGATTTGCGGTTTAATAGCTAAAGGGGAGAGTCGTTTATTCTAAATTGAACAGGACGTGCGAACAGGCACACAGCAAGAAAGTCGGGACACCACAAAAGCCTACAAACAACTAAAGGTGTACCCAACGATGAAAATCGAAGAAAGCACGAAAGCTTATCATGTGCATTCCCATGCAATATTCCAACCTATTTATTCAGCACAAGTGGTGATCTACGAGAATACTGACTGTTAAGGCATTTAATTTCATACCTATGCATGGTAATTGACGCCTGGCTTACGCATGTGGCAATGTTATTATCTATGCTTAGGAATGAATGTTTATTTCCTACACCGGTGCAAAACACCCAATATTAATTTTCGCCTCCATCGAAATGCAGTCGACGTGGCCGGGATTTAATCCCGCCACCAGCGGATCAGCAGTTGAGTTCCTTAGTCACTATACCACCATGCCAGGTGTTGAAAATATAAAAAATGACGAGGATGTGTGCCCCCGGTTAGTGATCTCTAATGTTGCAACAACGTGTGGTTAATTAGAAAGCCCCTCTCTCGTACGTGGAAGCGGCCAAACCTGAGAGGTACACTGAATAGTAAACTTGTGCTGCAATCAGTGAATTTTTTGGTGTGGTTTACCAGACAAATACTGGTCCGCATCTTGCTCTTCATTAGCTCATCCTTTCATTGCGCTGTAGCCGTATTCGCCTAGTTTATTGTCTGTCATAAAAACAATATCATCTCTGTCTCTGCTTCCTACTTTCTTTAGTCTTTTAGAAGTCTTGTATATCTTCAAAACGTTTCCTCCTATATTGCATTACGCAACTATGTTTGTACTCAACGATTGGACTTCTTTAAGCTTTCAGTGACAGTGGCCAATAGAAAAATCGAATTGACGCACATCTAAAAGAGGCGTAACCTTTGCATGAAATCTATCACTGGTTTAGTGCTCACACGACTTCGTGAGGGCCATCTTCAGAAAAACTATTGCTATACCACTTGTTACAACTTTCGAGTGCTTCAATGTGAAGTTTAACAGTGGTTTCGAATAGCTTAGAGACTATTACCACTACACCCCGTTCTTTTCAAGTGTTAGCGAAAAATTTAGAAAATGTACTTTATTAATCTGAAGCAGTTCTGGAGTAGTGTTCAGCACTCCAACACCCCTTTTTCAATTCATTTTTTTCTATCACTGAGGTTACTACAGCTTCAAACTTCTTACGTCTCCAAATAATCAACTAATTGTTTAGATAACGAACATAGATAAAAAATAACCTAAAGCGCCTTACAAACGTTTGTCAATTTCACGAAAGTATAAATCACTGAAACAAGAGTGACCTTGAAACCAACAGATATCCGTAATTCCTGCATATAGACGCTTTTCTTTCAAGCTATCAGAGGTGCTCTAAATAAATGTCATGTATTTAAAAAAAAGACTTGGAAGAAACGTCATGCTTATCTGTAAAAGCCATCTCGCACTGTTTCCCGTATTAGAGTAAATAACACATTTTAACACATCCTTGCGTTGCAGAGAAGAATAAAGGTCTTCCATATCTATACCTAAAACTGAAAAGCCACCAGTACTCCCTTCTTAAACGAAATGAACAAGCGTCTAATAATTAGTACAAAGGGAGGGGGGGGTAAATGCGAAAAAAATAATTTAAAATAGCGTATCTGCATTTTTCTTTCACTCCTTACATTTTGGTACTAACGCAGAAACTTCACTCGGTTACAAGGTATGTGCTACGTAAATGTTGCCGGGTTGCCACCGTTCAAAGCATAGTTAAAAATAAATAACAAATGCCCCAGATGTCTCATCTTGCCTCTACCTCTGGGGCCATATTTTGGTGTCATCTCAAGTTGTGCAAGGTCATAATAGAAAGATTCGGCTGCTTTTCAAAAAAATTGTATCACGCCTCCTTGATATGCCCACACGATTAGGAAATCATTGCAAGAGAGACTTGGAGAACATATCTGAAGTCGCAGCTGGAACAAGAAGTTGGTGACATTTTTTGGGTTTCAAGAACCGGTACGCGAATTTTCCATGAAGAGCATTGTTGTAACAGATCACACAATTGGACATTTATAACATGCAAAAGCAAGTCATTTTCGCAATAACGGCTGTGGGTCTGCACACTTTCTCACAAATTACATCATACAATAACTGAGATCTAAACTCGTAGTGCGCAAGAACATAGCTATGACTGGGCTGCTTGACGTGCCTCCCGTGTCGCCAAGTGAGTGAAATTGACTTTTTATTAATGGCGCAGTAGCTATTGAAGGATCTCAAGCTTATGTGCCACTGATACTGCTCAATCCAGTACGGTGAATTTTAGAGCTGCTGCACCGACCATGCATATTTATTGTTTCACTATTCCGTCTTTTTCATAATTCAAGCTTTGAATCCTTATCTAGACAATTAAATTCTTATTGCACTTAAACTATTTGTGTTTCACTAGATACTCTGCACTAAAAAAGGAAGCAAGGTAGGATTCATGATTTTGACCTAACAGTGAAGTGGCACGGACGTGAACTTGCAACTTACCAAGCCTTTTCGAGGAAGACACCTATCAGCCTTGTTTACCGCTATATTTCTCGCTGCAAGAGCTCACAAAGTCCACAGTTTCTTTCTTATGATTTGGACTGCTTTTAAAGTAGGTCAATATGCGCTCCATATTTGTTTTATTCGTGCATCATTTATAGGAGCCTCACCACCAGTCTTTGGCTGAGTCTTAGACTCGTTGTTTCCAATCTACAATAACACGTGACACCACGCAGAAGGCAATGCGTAGTTGGAGAGCTAGCTATCAGCAATTGGCTGTAAATAACCAGCACTTCTGGTTACATTATCATGTGCAAGCATGAGATGTCGTGCAAAAAGACAAATACAGTTACATAACACTCAAACTTATGTAAGCTTGGTAGTGTAAACTATAGATGTACTTCTTTGAAAAAAAATTTACTATAACTACGTACCAGGCTCACTCAAACACTTTGATTTAATATCAAAGTGAGACATTATGCATATTACAAATTAGTTATCATTTGGGAGGGACGCAATGTACGGTGCCTATAAACCCTTCAGTCACGAATTAATATGCACTGTCAGAAACGCCTCAAATTCACATGACATATTTCCACGGTACTCAGCATTACACTTAAAGTCAGAAATTGAAGGAAAGTGTTGTTTTGTGTGGGTTGTGTGCCAATATTTATAACCATCTTACGCCTTAACTGCACTACGATATACCTGAAATGAAGGCCAGTATTTATAGGTTTCTGTATATGCTACTGCTATTACTCATGTTAGCAGGGCATCCTATTTGTGAAAATAACTGACTAAATTGTTCAATTGAATGTACACAACAGTAATGCATTTTAGAAACCTTCGCAGCTAAAGACTAAACAGCATACAACCCTGAGGGTTTAGGTACTTTGCTGAAGAGAGAGAGAGAGAGAATAAACTTTATTGGGTTCCAGCATGCGGGATTCCCTCCGGCCGCGCAGGGCGTGGGGTTCACCCTATCTCACGTTACACTAGAAGTCCTAATGTCACGCGGGCCTAGACCTCAAGGCCTTCGTGCCCCGGCGCCGCTCGGGTTACTGAGGGTGTCCCCCTTTCGCCTTTGCAGCGCCAGTGCGACCTCGAGCTGCCGGACGGCCCTTCGCTGGTCTTCTGGGTCCGTAGACCCCACACGCTGTTCTACTTGCGGCGGTAACACCGGACCGTCCGCGCTGTCTGCGTCACATCCCCAGAGTATGTGAGCCAGGGTGGCTCTCGCGCTCGCGCACACACTGCACATTTCACTCACGTAGAGT
Organism: Rhipicephalus microplus; assembly: GCF_013339725.1. NCBI lineage: Eukaryota > Metazoa > Arthropoda > Arachnida > Ixodida > Ixodidae > Rhipicephalus > Rhipicephalus microplus. The sequence continues at coordinate 94,218 of NW_023612849.1, read as the reverse complement.
TCGGGGCACACGTGTCGCGCTAGCGATGGGGTCAGCACAGTCTCGGTTTGGAGCTGGCAGGTACTTTGCTGAATTGGTCATGCTTCTGGCGCACACAGTTAGGAGAATTTCGCGTTATTGCTTCATTGGCCCACCGTTTGGCCATTCGACCGGGTAAACCTCCACAACAGCGTTTCATTGTGATAACCAATTATTTATTGCAACGTAACTTTTTTCTTAAGTGCATTATTTACGTGGCAAACCCGGAATGGCAAAGCCGATGTATGCTGAGCTGGATGTCATCCTTGTCGGGAATCCGTTGCGATTTCGGGCAAATCCACCAGCGTGACATATTCCGCGACAGTAGTAGTAGCTCTGCTGAGATCTGGCTCCCAAACGTGAAGTTGGGTTGCACGCACATGCTGCAATGTAAATGAAACGCAAATGTTATGCTACACACACACACAATCATTTATATATATATATATATGACGCTACGATGAAGGGGCGACGTGGCCTGGCTCATACCCCATGTTTATTCTACTCTGCACTTCTTCCTCATCTACTTCTACAAACCATCGCTACCTTCATACGTCACACGATTCCGATTCCCCCTCCCCCCGAAAGAAGGCTTGGATTACGAACAAGGAAAAGTACACAAGGAGAGGTTGAGAAGTCACAAATGTCAAAATGCACAATTGGTTTCATGGCCCCGTGGTGTTCCGTAAACTCGCAAAACTTCAGGAAAGAGTGCAGCAGTCCGGTTAACGCAGGACTTCTGGTGGGCGAGGCTGATGGTTGCGTCCTGGATAACACAAGAATGCTTTGGACGTGGAGATAGGGGAAATCGCAGCCGGAATTCTCGTGAAAAACAAACGAGGTTCGCACACCTTGCAGAATGGACAGTTCGAATATCGTAGGCATGGAATTCTTCGTCGTGGTACAGGTCGTGCAGGCAGCTTGCGAGCGCGTTGATTGAGGTTTATTGGGCGCTGCCTGTGTTTCTGCCGAGTGCAAGGGGTGCTTTTGTGGCTTTTGGAGATTTTCCTATGGCGATGTCGCAGATGGTTTGACGGAAGGCACATTCTTGATCTTTGGTGGAGAATGTATCGACGACGATGGGCCTTTTTGCAATGTTCTTGGAGCCTTAAAAGTGGTTTCGATGAAGTTTTCTTTCGTCGCTTACAATGTTGAAGTATACGTTGACGTTGCAATTTCTTCGTTTCGTCAACTTGCTTGTGGTGTGACATTGATCGTGTTGCGCCAGGATTCTTAGCGAGTCCTCCGCAGGCTTCTACGATGCCAACCAATGCAACTGTTTCCGGCGCAAGATAATGTGGCGGGTTTGATGCACTTGAATCTTCTGTATTTGTAAACTGTTCATTGTTGGTTGTTGCCTGAAGCGTACTTATGTCATCAGGAGTCGCACCTGCGGTTTTGTTTTCATTATAGGCAGTGAGGTTGTATACTAGACTCACGTCGCTTCGATATTTTGATTGATGAACACTCGACGCTTCTGCAGAACACTTTTCTTCACAAGATGCTGATTGTGAATGTTTCTGTCTCTGTGTAACTGCTGAACTGAATGCTTTGAACAAATGAGATTCCTGTGAACATTCGTTGTCTGGGTTGGTTTCGTGCGGATTTACTAACTCGTCATGCGTAAATTCTACGATCTTGTGAGGTGCTTCATCAGGTTTATCAGTAAAGTTGATGACAGGAGATGGAACTGCTGAGCTGAATACTTTGAACGAATGATGCTTCTGTGAACATTCGTTGTCTGGTTTGGTTTCACGTGGATTTACTAACTCGTCGTGCGTAAATGCCGTCACGCGGCCGAAGCCGTGTGGGCCATGTGTGCGACACGAAGCATCAAGTGATTCGGGTTGTTCAGCAATACCTGAAGTATTATGGTGCCGTAAATACATTGGAAATGCCGATTTATTTGCCCGTGAAAAATCCAACCGTAAGTCCGGTCTTTTGGCAAAATGGTCTACATTCCTATCGGCATACGGTGGCATTACCTTCTCTGCTGCGACGTGCAAGTCCCTAGTTGGTGTTGTAATGCGTGAAGTGTATTTGGACGAGTCATACGATGGTACGATGGTGGAATATTTACTCTGAAGTCTTGTTTGGGAAATACGCTTACTGCGGGAAGACTTCGCGTAACTGTGATGGTTAAGTTGAAAAGACTTCAGGTGATGAGGTATGTACAGGTCTTCATCGTATTCTTTGAAACGGGTGATCATTTCTTCTTTGATTTTTCGCCATGACTCGTCGTTCTCGAATATGTGAATCAGGTAAAATTTGAATGCCTCACCGGTGACGTAGTCGCTGAAGTTCGTAACCATCTCCCATTCCGACCAAGATGCAGCGGTAGCGTGGAGCTCGTACAGGTAGAACCAGTCCTGCACGGGTCCATCGTTCGCTACTCCGGTGTACTTAGGAATGGGAAGGTCATATGATGCTGCTGTCATGATGCTTGGTAGTCTTGTTGGTCCGCGTTCTTCTGTGGTCCGCGTTCGGTCACTGCGTCTCGCTGAGGTCTTCGATGATGATGGCCGGGCGATGAAGTGGTTGCGAGGTCTTCATCCTGCCGACTTGTGTGACGCTACGATGAAGGGGCGACGTGGCCTGGCTCATACCCCATGTTTATTCTACTCTGCACTTCTTCCTCATCTACTTCTACAAACCATCGCTACCTTCATACGTCATATATATATATATATATATATATATATATATATATATATATATATATATATATATATATATATATATATATATATATATATATGATTGTGTGTGTGCCTGTGTAGCACACAGACACATACACATGAAATATATATGACTTAAAACTACCGCAGAATACCATGCAATGTGGGAAAAAATGTAATGTGAAGCACTTATCACGCATACAATCTTGCGTTATTTGTCATAATCATATAAGTAGTTATTCGCGTGTCTGAAATTGTCGCTTATGTTCGTCACACAGTCGTGTCCCGAAATAATGTTTTTGGTGCATATCTTACCAGTGTAACGAGTGTGGGAGTACCATGAACAAAGCATGTCAATCATGATGTACATCTAATGCATGTACTTATTTTCAGCTCAAGATCTGCCACTTGTGTTCTTCGAAGAGGCCCGTCACGCGATAACCGTTTTTATGAACATAAAACTAGCGAAATGGCATCGAGCGCACCATGAGCCTGGCGCGTAGAGCTTCACGATGCATGTATTATACATGTCATGATTGTCTTGTTAGCACCTGCCAAAAGGCTCATTGTGAGGTCATGTTGTGTATGACCTAATTTGGTGCATATGAAGATACTGGAACGACCGTTCCACCACAATATACCCGGAAATCAATGATGATATACCTGACATGAATATCACTACTTCATGCGACCATGTATGATTCATAAATTTCAGACAGGCACGTCGCGCAATGCAAATTGAGGGCGTCTGCTTTGCGCTGGCTTTGCCGGCTTCATCTTTGCCGTGTGTGTGAGAGAAAGCAAAATTATGAAAGCAGGGCATTTGGACATGGACGCTCGCTGAAAATTGTAACTTGGTAGCATTTTCTTTATTAATTAAAAACTGTAGTAACGTACTCAAAGTTTCCGAAGTCACTGAACCCACCCTTTGTCAGATGCACTAGATAATCCGCTTTCTGATTCTGTCTTCCTTACTTTAGGTGTCTCTCCCGGAATGTCTATGAGTATCACGTACTTTTGTGTATATAATAACAAGCCAGTGTAATAACACTGAATAACACTAGAGCGTTTAGAAAACGGTTACTTCCTCAAATGAAATAACAAATAAACACGTACCATCTCGATAATGAAAAGAATGCAACTGTCAGCCGCAGGCTGAAAAAAAACTCCTTTGTAATTTTCGTCGCATTTTTTTTCCTAAAATGTTTCACATTCGCAGCCAGAAGTGATCACAATGGTTGTTTTTAGCGCCGTAGTGCCCACCATCCACGCCGCTGTGCCCAAGCCATATCGAGAAAAAACAGAATCAAATGAAGGAAACAAAAAATTATCCAGACAACAGCTCAATTTGAAGAAGCCTCTTTGCTTTGGTACCCAGCATTCTCCCACGCAACTATGCTGATGCTTTGAAAGTAATTGCAAGCTGACCTTGCATCATCATCATCATCCTCTCTACACACAATGCATGGCAAAGGTGTGGTGGCTAGAATGGGGAGGTGTGATGAGCGGGGCTCTTTTCGCTTGTCGGAAAGGGTCACTCGGCGCGCCGATGCCGCAAGGGGCGCTGATGGCAGCGGCGCGGGTAGGGAGCGGCGCACTTCCCTGTGTTTGCTGCAGGTGCGCTGGGATTTTCTTCGCAAGCAGTCGCTACATTGTAAGTATGCCATCCATCAGTGTTTGCGCTAGGTCCCTCTGAAATGCCTGAGGTTGTCATAAAAAAAGAAGACCCAGCGTTGGTGCTTTCTGCCTGGGGGCCGATAGTGTCGATAGATCACGCATCGTACACTGCTTAGCGAAGTGCCTCCTGCCCTGTATATTATGTCGCAGGCCACATTGCGAAGAAGCGTATACTTAGCAATAATTGTGATGAGTGCAAGAACGCCTGTCTTGTCTCGAGAGAAAGTGTGCCAGGGAATCTCCCAGCCCGGGCGTGCAAGTTGTGAGATCTGGGTGGACTTTTGTATCTGTCGAATTGCCTTTATACCCTCATCCTGAACCTGGAGGACAAAATCACTCGTTTATTGAGCTCAGAACGTCTTCACGCCGATTCGCCCATAGAGATTCTGAAGGGGATTGGCGAGACAACAAATTGGCTGCCCAAAGCATGGTGCTCTCTTGACCAAAGCTGTGGTGCGAATTTATTGCCTCACTCGTGTCCACTTTTTTTTGAAAGGCATGAATCAAAAAGAAGACAAAAAGAATGGGCGGAAACTCAAGTCATGTGTACTCTATAGTGGCGGAGCATGAACACATTGGCATGCATGAAAATAAAGTTATATTTTTGTTAAAAAAGTATTTCCTCTATTTCTGCTGCTGGGGACATTTCTCGAGTCACAAACTCACAGGCTTCGGGGCATACGTAAGTTTTAGCGCTCTTACAGCGTTACTCTTCTAAGTTATTCAGTAATTGTACGCTGCTAAAACTTCTACGTTAGGAAACCGATAATTGAATGCCAAGTGAGAATTTAAGCTGCGACTCGCACAAGATTATGCGCTCGTGGTGGAGCAGCAAAACAAGCCTCCTGTACCGACGTTTCTTCTCGTGGATGAAAGAACTCAACATACTCTAAATAATATGAAGCCTTCCAGTAATCGTCACGTCTTGTAACAACCTTGCAGTTCTGCCATGAGTAACCGCAATATTACGAAATCTACAAAAAATGGTGTCGGGTCTCACTCATATGCCTTCTCGAGCATGTTCAGAGGTGAGAAAATATAAAGATACTTACGCCACGTAATACTTTACGAGGCTTAAGTGTCATAAGTATTGTCGTACATTGACTCAATAAAAAGGTTTTCACAGAAAATATGCGACCACCATCTAGCGTGAGAGCAGGCCTATAGCCAGCAATTTTATTGGGGGAAGGGGGGGCACTTGCTAAAACTAGGGTGGAAGGGGCGAGGGGCCCCTTTCCCCTCAGTTTTTAGCAAGTCCCTCCACCGGCTACGGGCCTGCGTCTAACTGCGTGAGAGAGATTTCTGTGGAGAGCAGCACGCGTTCATTCGTATGTCGCCTGCGCAAGGGTACCCGCGCCTCTGCGTGCAGCGCTCCAAGCGGCATCGGCACGCTTTGAGGACCGGTTTCAGCGGCCGCTTTTCACACATCCTCATTCTAGCCACCCTAGCGAAGGCCTCTCCCATTATCCGTCTATCATCCCGTTCTTGTGCTTTCCATTATCATGTTACACCTGCAAACTTTCTAATCTCATCTTTCCGCCTGCCTTGCGTTTCCCCCCTAACCTGCTTGCCTTCGCTGGGAACACAGTCAGTTACTTTTAATGACCAGTGGTTGTCCTGCCTACGTGCTACGTTCCTGGTCTATGTCCATTCCTTCTTTTTTGATTTCTACTATGAAATCCTTAACCGCGATTTGTTTTCTGACCCTCTCCGCTCCTAAGTTTGCAGCTATCACTTTCCTTTCCATCGCTCGCTGCATTGTCCTCAATTTAAGGTGAACCCTCTTTGTAAGCCTCCAGGTTTTACTCCGTAGGCAAGTACCGGCAAGCTACAGTTAGATACGTTCCTATTGAGGGTTAGTGGCAGATTACCATTCGCGATTTGAGAAGGCTTGCCGAATGCGATCCACCCCATTCTTATTCTTCTAGGTATTCCACCCTCATTGCTCAATGAATTTATTGACTGCGCGGTCTTTGTTGCGGTTGCCACGAACAGCAGAAGAATCTACGATGTGTCCGAGAATAGTAGGATGCTAATGGCTGAATTGACATTTCATCGAGTCTGAATGAAAGCCTGGCCTGCGGAAAACATAAGGAATTTTCAACATATGCTCGAGATGGGTTTTGAAAGTCACCGAAAAGACAATTACGCCCTCCACATAGCGAAAGCGAATTGACTACATAAAATCGTGAAAGTGCTCATTCGTCTTTATTTGAATGTATTCGGGCTTTCGTATAACCCGTATGGCAGTGCTTTAAATTGACATTGAAAGTCATATACTGTCTTTTCATGGTTCATGTCATTATCTGATATCTACCAGCAGCCGGATTGAAAGTCTATTGAAGAGAAATACTTTGCTCCACTAAGGAGCCAAGGGAATGTCCTTTTTTGTAACCGGCTAAGGCTGTGTTATCGACACAAAAGCGCAAGTTGAGTTTTGTTTCTGACGAGCACAATAAGTGAAGCCCAAGGGCTCGAAGAAGGCTCAATATTGTCATGGGCAAGCATGGTGTCATACGTTTTTTTCCGGATTACGTGGTACTCGGAGGAAAAAACCGATAGAGCCGGTGTATCAGGTCTGCATTCGGTGTTAATGCGATGCATTAGGATGGTCGTTCGGCTCAGTGGTTGGTCGTGGAGATCAAATCTGCTTTAATACGACGCAACGCCCCAAAGAGCGTTTACATGTTAGGCCGGGAGGTGAGAGGCGATCATTTCTGTTATGCATTTTTCAGGGGTGCCCGACTCAAACCTCATATGTGGCGGCGTATCTTCTCTTAAGGCAGAGGTGTCATGGGGAAAAAGTTGTGACGGACATTCCTTGGGGCAGAACTTCAGAGCAAAGTCTGAAATTCACAACAGGAAGACGTGCCACGTTGTCGTATATAGCGATAATTGTTTGTGGGAACGTTAAAGTGAGTGAACAGAGAAAATCAGCATTATCATCTGCAAGGCTGTTACATCAATAGGCAATGGATATATACCTACCGATATGTCGTTCCTCAACAACTACAGATCCGTGTGCTTCTTCTAGGAAAAGTAGCACAGCGGGCAGCAGTATCACCAATTTTTTCTGCTCATCGTCTGAAAAAAAAAGATGTAAAGAGCAGGGGTATTCTACTGCTCAAACTCCCCTCAATCTTGCTAAGAACAGGGCCCTCCCAAAAAAAGATGTCCCTTCTCATGGACTTTCATACATCGGTACAAACATGGAGCGCATTATCCTTGAAACTCCGGGGCTTTTACACAAGCCTAACGTTTCAAAAACTCTCCGTGTCAGTCTTATGAGAAAATTTAGTAGTATAATTGAACATCTATGTTTGTAAGATTCATCAATACTTTCAAATTTCGTGAAAAGCAAAAGTATACTCCGTATAACGGGAAACATATTACAGTGTTGCTTTGTAGCAATACTGTGTGACGTGGGATTCAGACATTGCTAGCCGACAGCTGGGCAATTACCTAGCTGTGCACTTAAGCAGAGATAAAAGCTTTTTTTACCAGTTTTCTAGACTTATGATAATTTCAAATCTTCCTTACTGTTTCTATTGAGAGAAGATGGCAAAAAGCGGCATCAACCAGAACAAATCGATTGGTAATTTCCTACCTTCTCTTCGGCGCCTAGATATGTGTCGGTTAAGTAAACTAAATTAATTACACCAAATGTAACGAAAACATTCAAGCCTTTAATACCACCAGAAGTCTTCAGAAAATACGATCGAAAAACGTTCCACGTTCCAGCCTTTAAACATACCGGAAGGTCCTCCCAGTTATTGGATAGCTTTGATCACATTACTGCATTTCGCTTACAAGTCAGGACTATGAATTTGTTATGTTTTTAAAAAACACTGCTGGAACATACGGAAATGCAGAGTCTATTAATTCTTTTTTTTCATAGTCATCACAATAGTGAGCGTAAGGCGATGAAAGTCTAAAGCATGTTTGGCACTCCTTCATTGTGGGAAGTGAACGAAGGTGTTTTACTGCTCGATGATAGAAAATGGCATACTTATTTTACCTTCATACGACACTCATTTGGGCTTACCTCTTTTGAGAAAGGTCCTCCCAGGACGGCGCCATTTATTTACCGTATGAGGTGAATTGCTTGGGCATCATCACGTTTTTTTGAGAGAGTACGTGAATGCAAACATTCACGTTCTAACGGATGCGAAATTCACCACTTGATCGCTAACCATATGCTAATTTTTTTTCAGAAATTCTGGCTTTGCGTGACATGCCATTGGTAGCACACACCTGCGTTTTTTTAATTCTGAGGAAGCGAAATCCTAGACATTGATGTGTAGTACATATATTTAGGCACAATAAGAAAGCCGCAAATTGGGCAAGCCGTGAGTTTCTCATGGAAGGGTTGAACATGTTAGCGATAATGTGTTCCTAGTGGGTATTTCTAACACTCAGTGTGTGAAATATTTTCAAACTTGCTATGCACCCACTACGGCCTTAAGGGTGCAGTAGTGTGTGCACCTTTTGTAGGGAATGACTGGCTTTAAACGATGAACTGATGATGATAATCCCACGTAGAGGCACCTGATGGCTATTTACAATGTCTCACGCGCTATTAAGACAATACTTCATGTTGAATTGTGAAGCACGTATACAAGTGTTTGTAAAGCATGAAAGTTACTTTCACAGACCTTGCAAATACAGAAAGTTTTTTCACTGTATTCACGAGTGGAGGCGTTTCTGTGAGGTGGAACACCAGCTTGTCTTGCAAACACTCCAGGTTGATTCGATTAGTATGTGAGGTTGAACGTCCTAAAACCACCATAGGAATATAAGAGACGCCGTATTGGAGGATTTTGGAGATTTGGACCACTTGTTGTTCTTTAACGTGCACCCGAATCTGAACACAAGGGCCTATCATCTTCACCTCTATCGAAAATACAGCCGCTGCAGCCGGAATTCGATCCCGCAAACTGCGGGTCAGCCGCCGAGTACCTTAGCCACTAGACCACCACGGCGGGGAAACGACTCGGGTTTGATCGCCATCAAGGCCATAAATGTTCATTATTTATTTCAGTTGCATGTTTCTCAAATTTTTCGTCACGCAAAGATGCTTGATTTTTCGGTCATGCTAAGATGATAATTTTTCGCTCACAACCAAGGACGCCGACAGTGACGCGAGAATTTCCGTAAAACAAGTTGTTTAATGCTGTCGAGTTAAAATTCATCATTGGGAAAGAGCCTACTTTCGCAATAGTTCACTCTTGTCCACCGACCCCTCTTAAGGCAATATAGAGCTCAATGTGTCTCTTTGTTTGTGGTAGCCAGGTATCGAAACTGTGTTGCTGCTCACCTGGATGCGATAGCGTGAGTCCAAGAATAGTTTAGATCGTATTTTCTTTTCTGAAGCTGATCGTTGCAGCCACAAATCAAGGAAAAAAATGAAATTACAAGATAAGCCTACGCTCGCACTCATGTGATAAGCAGCAAAACGTGGTTCTTTGGTTTCACTGCGCAGAAAAAAAGTAAGCACCTGGCAGACGACAGGCCTAGCCAATGCCATCTAGACGATTTCAGGCCATTTCAGGCCATAGCTTCTGACGTCACTCCGTTGAGACCAGCGTGTTTCCCTGCACGGAAGTGCCAACGCTTGTTCTCGTCGCTTGACAGACATGGATTGCCAAGCCCGATGAACGCTTTCGTGTCGTGCTGCTGTGCATGTTGGCGACTCGAGAAGACCATCTTTTTCTGTGTCCGTGAACAGCAGCGTGTGCATGTGTTGCGTTTTGTGCACTGATTATTCGCAATCTGATTGATTGATTGATTTGTGAGGTCTAACTTCACAAAACCATGATATGATTAGAGCGACGCCGTAGTGGAGGGCTCCGGAAATTTCGACCACCTGGTGTTCTTTAACGTGCACCCAAATCTAAGCACACGGGCCTACAACGTTACTGGCTGCATCAGAAATGCAGCCGCCGCAGCCGGGACTTGATCCCGCGACGTGCGGATCAGAAGCCGAGTACCTTAGCCACTAGACCACCACGGCGGGGCGATATTCGCAATCTGTACGGCTTCAAATCCTAAGGGTTGGGCAATGCTGCATGGCGAATAGTAGCACTAAAGGACCGAAGTTGCGAGTGTTCTCGTTTCTTCAAGGACAACTCTACGTTACCGCCTTCCAAGTATGATGAACAAATGGAAACTAACAACTGATAATCTGCGTATATTGTCTAAAACTGAAATGTTAAATCGGATGTGCTGATTGTGTTGTAAATGAATGTTGGGTGATTTCTTTATTGATTATTCAGTTTTTAATCTTTCATGCATTGCTTCGTTATGAATATTTTTGTGTGTATTTTAGAGTTGTGATTCTATTATTTGCTGTCATGGGCCACATGCGTGTTTCTTTTTCTATTGTCGCTTTCCGCTGCCTATAACTTTTGTAACTTTTTGTAAATTTGTAGTTTAAATTTTTTTTCTGGGTGAAGGGGCCAGTCAAGCTGTGAAATGCAGCTTTTTTTCCTTCGCACCAAACCGCGTAAACAGTGTATTTTCGTGTACTTGTCACGTGGTTGAATAAAGCTCAAACTCAAACTCAAACTGAACAACGAAACGGGAGCATGTCGTTCGTCAAGATCACGTCGACGTCCGTTTTTTTCATGACACGAAGGTACGTGCGTCCGTACTGCATATTTCTAAGTCGTTCCATAATGGCCCCATCTTCGCTATGCTTTGTTCCTGCTCTAAAATAAAGGTGTAATGTGTGCTTCCGACTCCTTAGCGTAAGCCCTCGCATTAAAATCATAAGCGCGCGTGGCAGTGCGTTTTCAAAACAGGCATTTTTTCTTCAGGTTCAGTAAATATTTCGCTATTGGAGATAAGCGCTACCAACATTTTTGTATTACCTCTGTTTACTTGGTTCAGAAAACTGGAAGGAATTTTTTTGCACTACTCAATGCGTTGCTTTCTACATTGTAGTTTCTTCCCGGTGTTCCTACCAATTTATTGCGGCATTATATATTTGCGCTGGTCGCGACAGCATCTTAGCCTATTATGTTTCCTTGAAATTTGGATTCATTCTGAAAATTAGCGCAAAGCGCTTTCTTAATTGGTTTTTAGGTGTGTGAGCTCTAGTTCAAGATTGAATACTTAGGAACCACTACCAAACATATACTGATCTAAGAAGTGGCAGTATAGTAGAAGCACAAAAACGGTGGTGGGTGGGGGGGGATTTATGCTGTTTTATATAGACCCGGCCCTAAAATTTTTCCTAAGCCGAAATTGTATGAATGACTACTCACCACTGCGAGAGGGGGCAAGAGCAAAAGAGGAAACGCCACTGCTTGTATCAGGCACGAGAGCTTTTTGGCAACGAAAGATTATTTTCTCTTGCAATGGTCATCACTCTGATATTGTGCTGAATAAAAAACTTGTGGCAGCAGCACACAAACACACTCCTCAATGACTACGCGCTGATGAAGACAGATGTTCAAAAGAGTACAAATAAAACTGGAGAAACTTTCCAAATGAGTGGGAACAGTTTGTCTGCATGCTCTAGATAGTGTGTGTGTTGCATACGTGTGTGTGCAAATAAATTGATTGCGTAAAATTTTCCTTATTTATTTCATCACTTTGTCAGTGCATCACAATTTCCTTTTATAGATCGACCACAGGTTCCATAGCGCACAATGTTTCAATTTTTTGTGGAATAGAGGCCTCACAGGTGAATCTAAAAACGCTTTCAAACGCAATACAATATTTAACCAGCGCCTCTTGTGACCCAATAGGCAGAATAAAGCTGTTAGCCATGTAAAACTCGCCTCAAATGCTTTATCTTTTGATAGGAGACGATGGTGGCAATAGATTGACAGCTGACCCGGGAGCACGCACGCTCGCTCGGGCAAAAAGAGTGACGTCATGGCGGCAGTGAGCAGGTCTGATCATATTCTTCTAGGTGGCATTGGCTGGGCGGGTTTTGTGGGCGTGCGCTTATCCTCCCCTTATTTGCAACTCGGTTCCACCGCACGGCACTGACGCAGATCAAATTACCCCCGAGTGTTTACTATGCTCGCCATGTTATCATGTGTAGGGGAATGCTAATGCCGCCTCGCTAAGAAATTACTTTCACCAAGAATACTTCTGTTTGTCTTTCTGTCTATGTTATTTCCACTCCTTCTCTTCCATTGTTTCTTTTATTTTATTTCTTTCTTGATGCGCGCTTAAATTCGCACACCAGAGTTACTGCACCTGACTTCGATCGAATCAGCGCACGTTTGTTGGTTGATTGGACCCTAGATGAGTGGCTCAAATCACCACGGGAAATCGGCCAGGAATCGTGCGGCAGTGGGACTCGTGAAAATAGTGGGGGCGAGAAAACCTAAAAAAATGCGTTCTCGGACCGAAGGAAATAACTAAAAACAGGATGAAAAAGAGTGTGTGCTTATTTATGGTGACGATCATTTTTTGTTCACAAGTCAATGATCAATGCTTTGGGTCAACAGCTCTCCTGTTAGGCTTTTTACCAACGCAATGTGAAAAACTTTGCTTTAACATCGCCGGCCAAACAAGTTATCGCGTACAGCGCTGTGAGGTGTGTGCCTATTGAGCTTAACAAATACTAGCAGACAATAATCTGGTTGTCGGACATTACGTCTTTGCCAAACAAACCAAGACAAATACTGATAGATAATATCCATTGGCGTTGCACACTTAAAATAAAGCTGCCACATATGATATTGTCTCCACTTCATGTGATTTTGTCAAATTAATAAATGAAGTGTGAACACCTTCCTTTATAAGCGAAACATGTTTCAGTGTGAACTGAAAGCTTAAACTAAAAGCACAAGACCGCAAAATAAGTGAGCAGAATCATATCAAATGGGCGCTCGACCAACATTTTAAAGTACTGCAAGAGCAGGATTAGTCATTTGTTAGACTACCAATAGGCAGTCATTACTACGGGTTGCTCATTTGCTCATTACATGTTCTGTGTGAACAACATACTCTGATATGTGAGGTTTCATATTTGTCATGCGAGATGGAGAACTATGTGTCTTCATAAGTCTAATGTAAATATCTTGGATATTATTAGTCATTACTTGGATAGTTATTATTAGTATATTAGTCTTGGATATTATTAGTCAGGATATTATTACATGAAATGATACCTGTTGTTTTTGTGAGACGCACGTATTTATTAGGTGTTCTTTCTATTGTGAAGAGGAAAGCAGAAACAAAGTGACTCAGTATCAATTGTTTCCACTACAACCGTTGGACCTCTATTTTCAAAGAGGCACCTTGCTATCCGTTACTTGTTTGATATATAAATATATATATATATATATATATATATATATATATATATATATATATATATATATATATATATATATATATATATATATATATATATATATTTGCCTGTTACGTCACGCCTCGACATATGTTTTTGGGTTTTAGTAGCTGCAAAACAAGAAGCTAGAACGGCTATTCTTTTCGCCATTTCGCGTCCGTGTATAAAGTTGTTTCTATGGTTTTAGGAATTTGGAGGCAGTTTGTTGGTTTATGGAATACTGCTGCTATCAGGATCAGAAGAAGGAATAAAAGAGGGATGCGGTCTTGAACCGATGAAACGCTCTGGTGTAAAAAAAGCGAAGCTAGTAGAAAGAAACGTAAAAAAACATAAAAAGAATAAAAGGAACTGTGTGGAAATTGCTGAGCAGAATGACATATTCCTTTCCACTACTAGTTTTCAACACGCTTCGCATATGTTGGAGTTTTTGAACAGCTTAGTATGTTGAGCTTTTCCGATAACTTATGAACCAGAGACAAGGAACAAACACTGGATCGCACAGTTCTAGCAATTGTGCTCATCTCATCTCTCGTGCTCTGTTCTAAAAGTACATCATTAATAAATTGCCATTTTTGAACTGAAGCCAAAAGAATGTTTGTGCCCGCACCTTTATTTGTGCCATCTAGAATGGGTCAACTTTGAAAGAACAGTTTTTCTGCATAGGTGTGGGTCTGCGAGTGACTCGAAATATTTAGAATAACTGCTGCAAATAACTCTTTTTGTAACCTATGATCAAGTGCCCAAAAGATAATGATCTCAATGGGAGCCCTGTTTAATTCTGATTCAACTGCTCAAGGAGGGGCGGGTGCATCACAATTGAAGAAACTAAAACTAGTCTTCTATAAATATTGAGAAAAACTCAGGCCCGTAGTTATGTGATTACAATTTGCGGTTTTTAGGAAACACTGACGATTGTATTGTTACGTCCACATAGACGTCTGGAATTTATTGGTACAAGGCTAGAATGACGAGCCATACAGGACCAGGCAGCAAGAGAGACCTTCTTAGACTTCCTTCGCTTCTTCCTTCTTTTTTTTTCAGTCGGGCACATACGTCGCGTAACGGCTTCCCTTTTGCAGACGAAGCGCACCACGCGTTTAATGCAACGTCTCGCCGACCGAAATGTTTCAGGCGAGCGACATGCGTGACCTCTCTCTTGCGAGAGCGTCTCCCTTTAGCAGTGAGGCGTGTGACAGTGCTCAGTTGGTCAAAAATTACAGCATATCCACGGAATGAATGATGATGAGTGGGGCGAAGCGTCCGTACGTCCATCTGTTCTTCCTTCTGTGCGTCTGTCCGTCCGTATGTGCGCCTGTTCGTGCGTCCATTCATGCGTATCTGCATGCGTCCGCCTGCCCATCTAGTCAATACTTCAAGTACCACCATCTCGCTTCTTTTTATCATATACTCATTATATACTTGCACCACCATCAAGCGGTCAATCCAAGGGCTAAACGAGAGTATTTACCACGTTTTCGTTGTCAGTGCTTTGTCAGCACCGAGAGCGTCATAACAACACCGTGCTACGTTTTTTAACATGTGGACATGCGAATATGTGCCCAAAGGCGGGTATGTGTGACTGTAATGTGGGTATGTGCCACAAGTTACGCACTACGACAATACGGAACATACAAGCCATACCATAAGGAGCTTCGCACGTAAAACAACGAATAGTCCGGTGTAGTGGGCAAGCAGTTTTCGCACAAGCCACGCTTGTGCAAAGCTTTCCACATCAACACGAGGTTTCCTGGATTATACGTGACTTGTCTGTGCTTGCTGTCACATGAACTTTTTTTTTGATCAGTCCTGCAAAGCCATTGTGCGTAAATGGGCAAGGCTTCTTCAGCGAGACAAAAAGTTTCTGTTAGAGGCGTAGCGACATAGTCAGAAAAGGGGAATATTGTATCCAGAGTACAACGTGGGCGTCCAGCATATATGAAAAAGAACGGTTGTAGCCTATGGCCTCATGTTCGGCAGTATTAAAGGCGTAAGTGAGGAATGGTAGGAGGTCGTCTCAGTTCTCGTGATTCGTAGAAACTTACATTGAAAAGATGTTCAATTGTGTTCTAACTGTTCGCTTGGTGAGGCCAATAATTTGTCTGAGGGGTATGAGGCGCCCATTGTCTGCGTTCCGAACCACACCTAGGGTGAAACTTCTCGGCAACGTCAGCCGTAAATTGACGTCCACGGTCTCTTATGATGAAGCGCAGGGGTCCATAATGCAGTATGATGGAATGGAGAAAGAAGAACGATACTTGACCAGCAGTCGCGTAAGGCAGGGCAGCCGTTCCACAGTAACGAGTAAGATGGTGAGCGTTGTTTTTCGTTGAGAGCGGAAAAGAGCCCATCGGGACAATGCCAATTAGCTCAAACGGAGTATTGGGAGGTGCTAGAAGATGTAGTTGTCCGGCCGGAGCTGCTGCGAGAGAGAGAAAGATAAATAGAGAGGAAAGGCAGGGAGGTTAATCAAGCTTGGCTCGGTTGGCTACCCTACACTTGGGGTGGGGGAAAAGGAGAATAATAGAACGAAAAGAGATAGAAAAGAAGAGAAGTAAGAAAGAGAAGCATGAATAGTCAGCTAGAGACTACACAGCACGGTCTCGCCCAGTTCTTTCACAAGCGGTCGTGAAGTCTGGTGGTCCTTAAAAACTACAAGAGGGCTTTCGTGGCTTTCCGCGTATGGGAAGCCGTCAGCCAAGGTCCCAAAATCTTCGTTTCTATAAGCGGCCGTTAATCCAGCTGACATAGCTTGGCTTCCATATTACGTCGTCCGGTCTGGTATGCTGGGCAATGACATAGAATGTGCTCAAGCGTTTCCTCGCAGGCGCAGTTGTTCCATGACGAAGTGCTCGCCATTCCAAGGAGACGAGAGTACGAATTCGTAAACGCCATGCCCAACCTCATGCGACACAGTAAAGTTTCAGCAAATTGTGGGAGCCCGGAGTGCAAACAAAGTTGCAAGTTTGGGTCAACCGAATACAGGTGCGTGTTGAAGGAACCATGCGTATTCCATTGTAGGAGAGATATACGGCGAGAGAGTGATTGTAGTAGCCTTGCAGCGTCCGTTCTCAAGAGTGGTATGGGCGTGCGCTGGTCTTGGTCATGAGGCGATCGAGCAGCTTCATCCGCGCGGTCATTGCCGACGATTCCGCAATGACTCGGCAATCACTGAAATACAATATCGTGACCTTCCTTGAGCGCTTCGTGGTAGTCGTGCCTTATCTAATATACTGATTGTTCGTGCAACCCGTGCTGCATAACGAACAATAGTGACTGTAAGGCTGACCTGAAGTCGCAAAAGATGGCCCATTGGTTAGGTTTCTGCCGAAGAATGTACTTTACTGCACCTTGAAGTGCTGCGAGCTCTGCTGCTATCGACGTCGTGGTGTGAGAAAACTTGTACTGAAGCATTACATTTTCAGATGGAACAACCACTGCGCCTGTAGAGCTGTTGTAATTAGTGGAGCCATCGGTGTAAACATGTATGCGGCCGAAATACCTTTCGTCCAACAGATGCAAAGTCAATTGCTTCAGGGCTAGCGTTGACATGCGTGCCTTGTTAACGATTTCAGAAACAGATAAGCGCACGTCAGGTTGACAAAGACACCATAGCGCAGCTGCTGGATGCATCGTATGTTTGAAGCCAGGCGGTAGTTTGTCCTGATGTTTTGTCACAATACAGCAGTACGAAGAATGGGGTCTCCGAGCTGTCAAACACGCTAAATGATGTGACAGTAGCCGTGATAAATGCGGAATGTGCGCTCTCAGCATCTCGACAATAATATGCGTTGTGGCCAGTTGTTCTTGTGCAATAACAACAGTTGACACTGTCGATGAGCATCTTGGAAGGCCAAGGCATGTCCGAAGTGCTTGGGCTTGTACGCTTTGCAGTGCATGGATGTTAGTCTTGCACGTGTTAGACAGGACAGGAAGGCTGCATCGGAAATTTCCGAGAAAGAGGGCTGTGCAAAGTTGCAACACGGAGTGCTCGGATGGGCCCCATAAATTTCCGGCGACGAACTTGAATACATTCTCAATGCCAATGAGCTTTTTCATCAGGTATGTGACATGCGTGCTCGAGGTTAGGTCACGACCTAGGATGACACCTAAGATACTATGAGTGCTCTTATATGAGATTGATCTGGCATCGATGCACAATGCGTAGAAAGACATCGGTTTGCGCGTAAACGCCACCGCTGCACATTTTTCTGTGGCGATAGTCAAACCTTGCTGGCGAAGGTGTGCCGATATCATTGTTGCCGCTTTCTGTATTCTTGCGCGCACTTGAGGCGGTGTCACGCCGGACGCCCAAATGCAGATATTGCCAGCGTAGAGAGATATATAAGCCGTCTGTGGCAACGATTCGGCGAGCCCCACGAAAACCAGGTTGAAGAGAGTCGGACTCAAAACACCGCCTTGTGGCACCCCACGACTTGTGAAATACTTATTCGTAGACCCATCTTCGGTTAGAACGAACATGGATCTCTTTGTGAAGTAGCTTCTTACCCATCGAAAGACACGACCTCTAAGTTCAGCTGCTTCAAGAGCATTGAGAACAGCCTCGTGGGTTATGTTGTCATGGGCAACCTTAACGTCTAAGAACAGAGCTAACGACAGCCGATTCTGAGCTTTCTTATGCTGAACAGAGGTCACTAAGTCAATAACGCTATCAACTGAGGACCGACCTCGTCGAAAACCAGCCATAGCATCAGGATAGATGTTATAATGTTCCAGGTACCACTCCATGCGTGTAAGCAGCATCCTCTCCAAGACCTTACGAATGCAGCTTGCTAGTGCTATAGGCCGGTATGATGCCAAATCGATTGGAGACTTTCCGGGCTTCAGCAAAGGCACCAGGCGACTACACTTCCACTCATCAGGCACCATTCCATCATGCCAAGACTTATTGAAAAAGTCCAGGAGACAGCGCTGTGCCTTCGGGCCTAGATGACGTAGGGCAGTATAGGTCACTAATCCGGACCTGGGGACGATGAGCGTCTGCATGTGTTCAATGCCGCATGAAGTTCTTTCATGGTGAATGCAACCTCCATTTGCTGATCTCGTGTGACTGGAACATCCTGTGGCAATAGATCGATCGGTATAGAGATGTCGCCGGCGATCTTTGTACAAAATTCACCAGAAACCTCAAGCTGTGAGTGACGTTGATGTAGCGCCAGAGCGGCGAAGGAATGACGCTGTTGCGGATGAAAGTGATTACCTCGAAAAGTCCTCCATACGGGAGACAAGGGCTTTCGAGGGTCTAGCGAGTCACAAAAATTCTTCCACCGTTGTTCATGAAGTTTGTGCATTCGACGCTGGATTTTTTCTGAATGCGTCTGGATTCTCTGAGGTCAGAAATAGATTTCATGCGTTTGTATCGTCTTTCGGCACGTCGGCGCACCGCTCGAAGTTGTTCCAGCTCTTGGTCGAGTGCAGTGCGTCTCAATTCTTTCGAACATATTTTCGTGGAAGTCTTCATTGCACGACTAATCACTTCTTCAATGGATTCCGGCGGTTCGTGCATGCACTTGCTCTCCACTGATATCTGAAACTCTTCCCAGTCAATAAGCTTTGAATGTCCAGGGGAAGGAGAACTGTTCAGTCTTCTGGCTGTCACGTACGTGGGGATATGGTCGCTGCCATGTGTTTCAATATCTGTGAACCATTGGACACTCGTGACAATGCTATGCCACACTAATGTCAAGTTCAAGCAACTGCTGTAAGTTACTCCTCGGAGATAAGTAGGGCTGCCGTCGTTCAGCCCCTGAAGCCCGTGCTCTGATGCGAGATCAACTAGGTTCGTGCCTTTTTGATTTGTCCTGATGTTTCGCCACAATGGATGATGGGCGTTGAAGTCACCCATCAAGATCCAAGGTGCTGGAGTCGTTGCAAATATACCATTTTATCATCTGATCTAGTCGACGTGACGGCGCTATATATGCGCCTATCAGCGTAAACAACAACATCTTCTTTTTAACATATAGACACACGTAGTGATTTTGATTGTGAGACTCTACTCTTTGGAGAACGTAAGTGAGTTCTTTACGGATGTACACAGCAACTTGACTTCGCTCAATGCATGATGAAGAAACGAACGATTCATAGCCCGACAGTCGAGGTATTTTTGAAAAATGTGGTTCACAAATGATGATGATGGAAAACTTA
Source organism: Rhipicephalus microplus (assembly GCF_013339725.1). Classification (NCBI taxonomy): domain Eukaryota; kingdom Metazoa; phylum Arthropoda; class Arachnida; order Ixodida; family Ixodidae; genus Rhipicephalus; species Rhipicephalus microplus. The sequence goes on along the minus strand of NW_023612849.1, from coordinate 74,361 downwards.
TTTTCAAAATTGAATTGTCGAAACTCAGGCATTCTTGACTGTAGACCTCTTGCGTTCTACTTAATTATGGAAGCACGCTTGACTTTTTCTCGGAGAGGCTGATGTGCTCTGTAGTGCGCCATCTTGTTACTGAAGTCCGGCAAGAACTGGTTCTAGTGTGTCCAAGATTTGAAGCGCGCATTTAGCGGCAGGGATCTGTAGACTATCCAATAGAGTGCGAATAACACTCATGAACGACCTCAATACAGAAAAAACTTGTATCTCTTGGGCGGACAGACTGCCTGCTGGGGGCATATCCGTTGTTCACTGTCGATATTGTGGTTCCATAGACACGTGTACCCGCGGTAAAGCAGGCCAGTCAGAGCCGGATGTTCTCTGTTGCGCCACAGTGTCTTCCGGCACATCTGGACGTAGCACACCTGATGTCGGGGGTGGGGGAGGTCTCTGTGGTCGTGGTGGCGTAAGTGAAGGCACTTTCGGCACAGGACTGCTTTTTCTTTTCTTCGAGCACCGCCATCGAGGGGAACGCCGTCGTTGAACAACCGTTACCCCTTCCTTTCGTGAGAATCCGTCTTTAACCATTTGTCTCAGAACTCTTCTCTCTTTCTTCAGTACTGGGCAGTCTTTGAACGAGGTCTCATGGTTCTCGTTGCAGTTGTTGCGTTTTAGGAGAGTTGCTGGGCAAGCCTCTGCTTTGTGGGGTCCGGCACAACGTGGGCATGCTTGCTTGTTGTTGCACGCAGCACTAACATGACCCAGTTTTAGACAGTTGTGGCACTTTAGTGGTCTTGGGATTTATGGTCGGACAACGTGAAGAAAATGACCAACCTTCACATATGATGGGATGCAATCACCTCTGAAGGTCACCTTGATGCAACGGGATTTCCCATGCCGGCATACTTGCAATATGTCCGTTGTAACCAGTAGGTGGCTTTATCAAAACAGGAAGGTCTGTGTTTAGTATGGAAATATCAACGTCATAAATGACGCCCGTCGTCGTCTCACAATCCTGCGGAATCTAAGTACTGAGATAGATGCCTCCAAGCTTCGTGATAGTTCGCAGGGTATGTAGCGCAGCCGAGTGCTCAACGTCTATGGCCAAGATATTCTTCCGTGGGTTGAGTCTAATATTCTTTATCTCATTAGGCACGATAGCTTCGAGACTCGCTGATATCACTTGCCTGTTCATGTTCTTCAGGTTGATCGAAGAGTCGACAGGAACAAATATTTTGCAGCATATCCACGGAGTGAATGATGAGGAGTAGGGCGATGCTTTCGTCCGTCCATTCGTTCTTGCTTCCATCCGTTCCTGCGTACGTCTGTGTAACCGTCCATGCGTTCATCCAGCCGTCCATGCGTGCGTCTGTTCGTGCGTCCGTCCCTGTGTTCGTCCATGCATCCGCGCCAGCGTCCGTTCGTGCATCCATCCATGAATCTGTATGCGTGTCCGTTCGTCCATCTATTCAGCACTCCAAGTGCCACCATCTCGCATCTTTTCATCATATATTCTCCATATAGAAGCACCGCCATCAGGCGGACATTTCAAGGACTAAACGGGAGGTGGCACATGCACACTTTCTTACGGCTTGCGCTTCGGGTTTACTTGCCACCTTTAACCACCTCGAGTTCATGGTACATACTAGTTCACTGTATTCATGGCTATGCGGCCCAACGCTCGCTAAACCTTTCTAAAACCATGGAGGTTACACCCAGCGAGTATAACGTAGCAACCATTTCTTGTCAGATCGTGCTCAATGTACATGCTAATAGCTGCTAATGGGCATCGCAGCGTGCGCGTTACCTAAAGGCCGAATGATCCTGTCTCTCATTCCCCCTAAGCAGCCATTACCATGTGCATTGAAAATCGTAAGGACTGCTATTTCGGGTATGTGCCACTGATGGTTCCGTACTACGAGGGATGCACAAGCCACGCCATGAGGAGCTTCGCCCTTAAAAGGCAATCTGTGTCAAGGCCAGCTAGCGAGCCCACCTGACGCAAACTACTTAACGGCGTCATCACGTAGTGGCACCGGTCAGTCGCGCAATACACAGTGAGCCCCCTCAGCCCACGAGCCCGTCAAAGCGTTCGGCGCCTTCCCGTCTGGAGAGTTACGCAATGCGTGGCGACGTCACTCGTCCTTGGCTGCAACCACGCGCAGCCGCTCTGGATTTGACGAGAATGACGCAGTCCAGCGGTGAGCCCCAATGGAGGATTCTGACATCACGGCCAGCGGCGCTTCTGGTTGGACATTTTGTTACTCAAAGGATCCACCCGGTGCCTTAAAAACAGCCCTGCGGCACGTCGCTAGCAGTAGACCTATGTCTCAGAGAAGAGAGCTCGGCTCTTCGAGTCTATAAACTGTCGGCCCCAGTGCCGAATTTGGAACGCCTCTTTTTCTATGCTGTACATAAACCTTGCTTTAACTCGCCGTCGTCTCGTTCGCTCGTCTATCAGCTCTGCGCAGAAGCAGACGCGAGCTGAGAAACCTACGCTACCAAACGGCTGGTGACCGTGTCGGCGGAGATCGGAGCAGTTGCGCCTTTGGGAATGTGTTGGCGTCCCCACCTTTCGTAACATTGGTTGGCAGCTGCGGGATCGGCCGGCGTCAGCGACATAGATGCGGTGAGTGCCTGATGTTTTCCCCTCAGTTCACCAGACTACTCTAGCTCAAGTAATAGTAGTTTAGAGAAGGGCATTGGTGTGTGAGCTTTGATCATTTCAAGCCAAGCCAGAGCTTTTTGAAACCAAAGTTAATGCGGAGGGTGTAAACACGGTAGTGATAAAAATTGATTGCGCGTCTTGCTACTAGGCTTATAGTGGGTATGGCAAGTAGATTCCTAACAGGGGCAAACAGCAAGAGGCTAGTGTGAACGATGGAGAACCTTAAAGTGAAGGAACTCGGCATTACTTTGGGCAGTGCGAAACGTAAGCATGCGATCCTTGAAATTATGAAGGATGAAGAAGTGTCGGCTGAGGAAGTCGACGAGGTCTGAGTAGATATCAAAGCATACCGCGAGGAGGCTGAAAGGCGAGAAGTGCGCGAACGTGAAGAAGCTGAAAGGCGCGGATGTCGCGAGCGTGAGGAGGCCGAGAGACAGGAGTGCCTCGAAATGAAACGAATAGAATTGGCATTCCTACAGTGTTCGCAGGCACCTAGCGTAGCTTCTGCGACAGTTCAGGTCAGCGGTTATAGAATTAGGAACCAACTGCCACCGTTAGTAGTAGGGGACGACATGGCGAAGTATCTCGTCAAGTTTGAACACGTCTGTTAGCGAAATGTTTTGGAGCGGTCTTTTTGGGCGCAGAACCTGTTCGCTCTTCCTGGTGAAGGGTCCGACGTGATAACGTGTTAGTCGAGGGAAGCGTTTGAGAGCTATGACGAGGTTAAGGAAGTACTCTTCAGACGTTATAAGTTGTCACCCGAGGCTTTCAGGCAAAGGTTCCAGTATGCTGGAACCTTTGCCTGAAAAGGCAAAGATTCCAGTCACACGTTGACTTCGCGTTTTGTCTTAAAGCCGATTTATTTAAATGGCTCAAGGGCGAAGGTGTTCATGACGATAGTGATAAAGTGGAGGAACGCATTGCATTTGAGCAATTCTACCGCTGCATCGAGGAGGATGTCATGCTTTGGCTGCAGGAAAAACTTGGTTACGTACAGCAAAACAAGGCAGCACAGTTAGCCGACTAGTATTATACTCGCCGAAAGTTGCATAGCAGGGCCGTGTGCGTTGAAAAGAAGGAAAGGAAAGAGGGCTTTTTAAAGAAACCTGATCAACGGAAACCCACTCCGCACCATCTTTTGAAGAAGGACCCGTCTCTTACGACGGACGCTGTAGGGGATGGGCGAACAGAAGCGGAGAACTCGAGTGTGGTTCCTAAACAACGCATTGATACCACACGGGCTTTTGAATCAGAGAAGCCGCTATTCTGCTACAACTGCAAAAGGGAAGGGCACATCGCGATAAATTGTAAGCAAAAGAATGCTTTCGCAAAAAGCCGAAAATTGGAAAAGAACATGCTGTTGATGGAGCCGTATCTCCAAGAAATAATTGTGAATGGGAAAACGTATCGAGCACGTAGAGACTCAGCAGCAACCATGGACGTTGTCCATCCTTCTTTGGCGTCTCCGGATGACTTTACAGGAGAATGCACGTGGATTAGGCAAGTTGCCGGGGAGCAGAGTGCTTGCTTACCAATCTCTTCGGTTGTCATTGAAGGCCCGTTCGGTAAGCTTCGCACCGAACTGGCTGTGTCTGCCGCGCTTCCCGATCATTTTCCTTATCTATTTTCTAATAACTCAGAGCAACTTCTCAAAAATTAGGGTAAATTGTTCTTCTCCAACGTAGCGTACATGGCTTTCAAGCGATCGCAAGCGCGGAAGCTTTCGCAGGCACTAGAACTTGTTCAATCTGGCGACGCACCAAATGAAAAAGCTGCTGGTCTGTTTCACCTTGGTGGCGAGTCGATGGAACCTCAGACCGGAAATTTTCCGTGTGAGTCATTTGAGCGATAACTCGAGCTGCCCGTCGCCGAAGCGACTGGCGCGGCCTCCGTAAGCAGAGGAGACGACATGGCGTCATTGAGTCAGAGCGAGAGGGGCGCAACGCTCTCGCCTGTAGCGAAAAGTTGGAGTGAGCTGTCGAGGGTTGATCGAGAAACGCTCACTCGACAGCAGCGTGAGGACCTCTCGATTAAAGCGCTAATGAAAAGTGTAAACTTGGGAAAAAAAGAAAAAGAATGTTTACTTTGAGAAAGCAGGGCTCCTGTATCGGAGGTACACAAATGCGCAAGGTCGAAAGTATGAGCTGCTCTTGGTGCACAAAAGTATCGCGCCAACTATTAGAACTGGCGCATGAAAACGCGTGGGCAGGGCATCTCGGCATAAAAAAGACCAAGGCTAGAGTTTCTCTTGAGTTTTATTGGCCGAAATGCTGAAAGGATATCGAAGACTTTGTACGCTCATGCGACACTTTTCAGAGAGCGGGGAAATCAACGGACAAGTGAAAGGCACCCATGAAGCGTGTGTAACTATCACAGAACTTTTTCGGCGCCTAGTAATTGATATCGTCAGGCCATTGCCAGAGTCAAGGCGAGGTTGCCGGTACATCCTGACGGCCCTCTGTGTAGCCACAACATTTCGGGAAGCGATACCACTTAAAGAGCTCACTTCCCCTCAAGTCGTAGATGCACTGATATGTATATTTGCACACGTCGGATATCCTTCTGAAATCCAATGCGAGAATGGTAGTACCTTCACCAGCTGCCTTACCTCTACCTTTATAAATAAATGTGGAATAAAAGTGGTGCACAGCTCGATCCATCAACCGCAATCTAATCAGGTAGGGCGTATGCATTTCGTTTTAGAACGAATTTTGAGAGCTCTTTGCTACGAGCAAAAATGCCACTGGGAAGCGTGTATTCCACCCGTTATGTTCGCTTTGAGATCAGCTTCTCATAAGAGCACTGTTTTTAGCCCTGCAGAACTTGTGTAAGGCAGGAGTTTGAGAACACCATTGCGAACGCTACGTGAGTCCTGGGTGGGACTCGAGGATGACCCTCATATAGTTGCTTATGTTCTAAACCCCCTTCAAAGGCCTGGAAGAACGAAAGATTTAGTGGAAAGTCACATGAAGGCTGCACAAGTCTTGTCGAAGCAGTACTAGGACAAAGTGGCGAAGAAGCGCGCTTTTGAAGTAGGTAGTCAGGTAATGCTGCTGCGGCCGTCTAAAAGGAAAAAGCTTCAGCTTCATTGGGAAGGGCCCGCCAAAGAAATACTGAAGCGTTCTGATACCAATTATGAAGTGAAAACAGGCAGGCGGCCGAAAACACTTTACCACAGTAATTTGATGAAACCATACGTTCAACGTCAAATGGCCGTAAATATGCTGTTGAATGCTTCAGAGGAAGAGGGAGCAGAAATTTTCAGTTCTAGTGGTGGAATCTAAAGGGGCTTGGAGGTAATCTTGGAGAAGTTGACCCTAGGGCTTAGGTTAAGTGAAGTCCAGCTGAAAGAGGCCCTAAGCGAAAAGCCCGTTCTCATGGTACCCGATTTCTCTAAGAGATTTTTGGTTCAATGCGACGCGAGTGATCATGGCATGGGAGCTATATTGTGACAGGAAGACAGTGCTGGTAAGAAAAGACCAGTTTCTTATTTAGGGGAGAGGCCTACAGCACATCTGAAAAGGAATGCGCTTGCCTCGTGTGGGCTGTTCAAAAGTTAGCTTGTTATGACTCCGGTTCGAGGTTTGTGGTCGAAATAGACCACTGTCTTCTCACGTGGTTAAATATCATGTCGCCTAAATGTGGCCAGTCACTGAGGTGGACCATGATACTCCAATAGCACAACTTTGACGTTCGCTACAAAAAAGGAAAGCTAAACGCGAATGAAGACGCATTGAGCCATGCGTTTTAACTCGTAGCTTCACCTTTCGGTTTCTCGCTGTCAATTCGGGGCAAAATTTTGTCCTCATCACGGCCTTAGCTGAGCGCTCTCGTCCATAGTGATCCCAAGGGGCCAACTTTATGTTGTATTCTGTTTCGTGGCGTTGTTGTACGTGAAAAAAAAAATTGAGATCTCATTTTAAGAGTCGTGTTCCGCATATGCCTTTTGATGTAGAAGGAAAGAAATTCCGATAGACACGTAGCTAGGTATATGTTGTAATATACTTTGTCTGGTGTTCTATCGGGTGACCGAGGGCACTTGCTTGTGTCGTGCGTTGTCTGTTGTCGAACCGTTCTTGACAAGTTGCAGAACCATCGACAAGTACTGAAACCAAAAATCGTCAGAAGAGACGAGCGAAGCCTGCCGGCAAGTTGTGACGACAAGCCAGTGAAGCTGGGATCTGTCCTCAAGAATGGGATGTGTTCATGGAACATGGTCTGGAACTTTTTTTATTGATATGATATATAAGGAGATGCTATCAGGGGTGTAGCTCAGAGGTAGAGCGCTTGCTTAGCATGATAGTCTGGAACTGTATTCTCCCTATGGCCCTGGAGGCACTTGGCGAACGAGCGTGTCTGACATCCGAGCCACGTGGAAGCAGCTCATCTTTCCGGTGCATTGTCTGGTGGCGGGGGTGCTGTTATGCCTGCGAGTCCACACCGAAAGTCCATGCTTATGAAAAAGGCAATCTGTGTCAAGGCCAGCACGCGAGCCCGCCTGACGGGAACAACTCAACGGCGTCATCACGTGGCGGCGACGGTCAGTCGCACAACGCAAAACGAGCCCTCGCAGCCCACGAGACCGTCGAAGCAATCAGCGCCTTCCAGTCTGGCGAGTCTTACGCAATGCGTGGCGACGTCACTCGTCCTTGGCTGCAATCACGCGCAGCGGCTTTAGATTCGATGAATATGACGAGGCCCAGCGGCGAGCCCCGTTGGAGCATTCTGACCTCACAGCCAGCAGCGCTTCTGGGTGGACATTTGGTTACTCAAAGGATCCACCCGGTGCCTTCAAAACAGCCTTGCGGCGCGTCGCCAGCCGTAGACCTATGTGTCAGAGAAGAGAGCTCGGCTTTTTAAGTCTCTAAACTGTCGGCCCCAAAGCCGAATTTCTAACGCCTCTCTTTCTTTGCTGTACATAACCATTGCTTTAACTTACCATTGTCTCGTGCGCTCGTCTATCAGCTCTGCGCGAAGCAGGCGCGAGCTGAGAAACCTACGATACCTATTGGCTGGTGAACATGTCGGTGGAGATCGGAGCAGTGGCGCCTACGGGACCGTGTTGGCGTCCCCGTCTTTCGTAACAGGATACAGCCTCACATTCTTCCACTGCTTAGTTTCGCAGGCATCTTCATCTTGGAACGTTCGTGCCTTCAAAGCAATGAGATTATGAAAATTGTCAGTATCGCAAGCTGTCGTATCAAGACGCATCCTCGAAAGGCTGTCTTCCTCAGCGTGTTTCTTGCCACTCTTGTACAATATTGTGAAGTCGTACTCTTGCAATCAGAGGACCTAATGGGCAAGACGGCCTGTCGGATCCCGAAGGTTGACAAGCCAGCACACAGCACAAAGAATGATAATCTGTAACTACTTGAGAAGTATGACCGTACAGGTATGAGCCGAATCACTGCTCAGCGAAGACAAGAGAGAGACATTCTTGTTCGGTCACAGTGTAATTGGGTTCTACTTTTTTATAGTGCAACTGGCATAGACGATCACGTCTTCCTTTTGATTACATCGTTGTACAAGGGCTGCACGTATGCCGATGCCGCTTGAATCTGTGTAAACTTCGGTCGTCACAAAAGGATCGAAGTGCCGAAGTATAGGCTGCGACGTGCTCAAGAACTTCAGTTGGTTGAAGAAAGTCACCATCAGGAGTCCATTCAAAATTAGCCACTTGGCAAAAAAGAGAGGTCAGGAGAAAGGCAGCTTTAGCACTTGCAGGAATGAATCGGGGAAAGTAAGAGCACAGGCCCAAGAAGCTTCGAAGCTCCTTTATGAGCGAGGTGGTTTAAATGCTCTAACAGCCATTGCCCTATTTGGGTCGGGACTGATGCCATCCTCGTTGACGAGGTGTTCAGCACCATTGTTTTTCGCGCACCGATGCAACACTTCTTCGCATTAGGAACCAGGCTAGCATTTTTAATACACTGCAAGACATTTTCAACCCGTTAGTTATGCTGGCTGAATGTACGCCTGAAGATTACAACGTCGTCAAAATGACACATGCAGATGCTCCACATAACGCCACGCAGAATGGTGTTCATAAACCTTTAAAATATTGCCGGCACGTTACATAAACCGAAGAACATCAGCTCGAGCTCTATAGTCTGTCTGGGGTAACAAAAACTATCTTTTCATTGTCCTTTGCATGCACAGATATTTGCCAGCAGCCTGAACGTAAGTCCATGAACTATAGGTAGGATGCTGATTGGAGGTAGTCTAGAGTAGTCTAACTTGGGAGTCTAGAGTAGTCTAACTTGGGAGTCTAGAGTAGTCTATCTTAAGAGTCTTCTTGGGAGTTTATCTTCTCATAGAGGTTAGACCACGATAGTTTACACAGAATTATCAGCTATCATCTGTCGTTTTACGAAAAATATTGGACCTGCCAATGGACTCGATGATTCTTCAACGGCAGCCTTCTGAAGCATATCGCGCACTTGTTCGTTTATAATATTGTGCTCAGAGAGTGACACTCGGTAGAGGTTTTTGCGGATGGGCTGCGCTGTTTTTGTGTTCGTTCTGTGGTGAGTGCGAGACGTAGGAATGGTGGGCGTATGATCACTCTGGGCCAAATTGAAAACCGTCATGTAGTTTAACAGGACGCCTAAAAGCATGCGGCGCTTGTCGGTAGAAAGTGTTCTGCTGATGATAGGTGAATATTTTCATTCGACTGAGCAAGTACTGACGGGCGTCCTACCTTCAGCATTACTGAGAGCAGCCATGGTCATTGGTTAGTAGGTTTTGAACACGGCAAGCTTCAGTTCATCTCGTAGAACCACCGACTCAGCTGAACAGTTTACCGCCCATACTTCTGTGCGTCCTTAAATGCCTCACACTATGCATTGGTGCACCAATGTGTTCTTCCTACAGCAACTGAAAAGAAAAGGCTCCACTATTGCGTCGATCACGCTATCATAGTCTTCGGTGCTTGTAGAAAATACTGGAACACATACTTCAGAGAATTCCGGGACAACGCTTTCCCCATTAATCCGGAGCGCGCCATCTTTACTATCTGCCGTCTCGAACAGTTCTGCAGGGACGGCATCGCATATATGTACACTTCTTCGTTTCTACAATCCACAGTGGCACCACACATTCGAAGGAAATCAATTCCCCAGATTATGTCATGTGTGCTCCTTCGAATAACTGAGAATTCTGTAGCAAACACTTGATCACCCAGAGACACTGCTTCCGTACAAACTTTATTAGAACACATGAAGTTGCCACCAACGCCACCGATTGTTCTCGCCTCCTCCCACAGAAACGTAACCTTGCGTCCTAAACGGTGTTTGAAAGCAAATCTCCTATTAGAAATTGTAGCACTAGACCACCGAGCCCATCGTACGCACACCCTCAAAAAAAAAACTTGCACTGCCTTCTTCAACAAGAACAAAGGTGGAGGTATTTATTTTTGCAGCAAGTCGCCAGCAACCTCCCCCCCATCGGCTGTGCTGTCTAATTTTCCTTCTGTGGATTTCACCGAGACCAGTGCGATCCAGGCACCAGAGGTGACGTCAATATTTGATCAGAAACAGGGGAGTGGTTGCGCCTGTATCCGTGACAAAAGCTGCTGCCGTGTCGTGAATCGGTTGGCCATAGTCCTTGAAAAAGTGGAACAGCAGGTGAATGAGTTAAGGGTCGCCACTTTTTATAGCGTAGAATGCGTGAACGATCGCAATACCATGATATGTGACAATTCATACCGCAGCTGTACCATATTGGCCCAAGGGGGTGATCGCCTTTCTTCGAAGTGTTCAGGCGCGCTGCACACATCGACGAGCATTCTCGCTAGGGCGAGATACAATGAAATTACCCGTTGGCGGGTGGTATGAGCGTTCAGAACGAAAGTGCTCACGGTACTACAATCGTTCGTAAAAAGCCGGACTTGGCAGCAGAATACACCGGGATCCTGCAGCATCCACTGCGTTGACGGATGGCATTTGCTAACCGCAAGCTGTGGCGCAGCATCGTCCTGCGGGAAGTAGGATGGAGACTTGTCAGTTGCTATTTCACGTGTTATTTCCCCGTGCCTGAGGAACTGCTGCCGAACAACCTGACGGATGCTCGCCTAAAGGCCAACAGTTGATGCCGCTTTTATGCTGGCCGCTGAGGTGACATTTGCCAGACGAGAGAACTTTGGCGCTATCCTGTGCTACTCCAAGGTTTTCAACGTACTTCAGTGCCGTACAACGTCAGACTTGGAATTCAGGCTTTTCCTGCTGGTAATGAAGTTTTACACAACTTTTCAAAATCTCTACGGCAAACACCCAAACTTCTCTTCTTCAGATATGCAATTATCTTCTTCCCTACAAAGCCTAAAATTATCTTTGGTATAGAGAGTGTAGGTCTCACCGGGTAGCTTGGCTCTCTGTGCAAGACTCTGCTCAGTGCTCTTCTTTTTGCAGCTGAGTTATCGAAACACTTGATCTCCTAAACGAAATGATTTCATGTAGTCTGACTTGATCTCGTAAACGAAACGGTCTCATGTAGTCTGAGTATCTTCGTGGTTCTCGGGCCAAACGAGGGCAACATTAGTGAGGTAGGCAACCTCACGTGATAGTTGGGAGACAGCATTTCATTTGCTCTAGTTTCTCACTCGCTTGTAATGGTTGAGCCAGTCATCTACGCCCTCAATCACCTTGCATGAGAAAGGTCTTGTCTGCTTTAGGTGTGGCCAAGTAGTGCTAGGCATGGGTTTCTGAGCGCCTTCGTTGTAAGACACGGTGGAGAAGAAAGGAGGCAGGCCGGCAAGGGGACGACTTCGACGAACCCTGAAGGGTAGTGGTTTTGTCGTTCGTTGTCTTAACGCAGCACCTCCATCTCTCTGTTGCGTACACAGTAGGCGTCTGGGGCTTATTGGTACAAAGCTAGGATGACAAGACGTACAGGACCAAATGCAAAAGAGATCTTATTTTTCGATTAGAATGATGAAGATGATGGCCTAAAGGCATGGCTCACACCACACCTCCCTTTGCTTCTATATTTACTATTCCGGCTCATATGCTGCGTAACAATATGTAGAGCTACAAAACACTGTGTTCGTTAACAAACGTGACAGATAAAACCAACTGATGTGGTATTACAGGCTGATACGTACAGAGTGATGATATCTCTGCAGGCTTCCTGGTAGGCCTACTCATTTTGCTATTTTCAAGCACTAATATAATCAGTAATATGTTGGAATGCAATATACAGACTGGAGACACCAGATTGTAGCAATAATTTTTTATTGACAAGACAACAAATACCTTCAAAAACTGATGAAAACGTTTGCGTTCGTTTGGTGATCAATTGCGATTGTTAGAGAATCATAAAAAGCTCAAGCTAGCTGACTACACGTAATAAGTGCAGTGAAAGACTGCTTCCAAAAAAGTGCTGGAAGTTATTTCCGACTATACTGTGCCACACTGTTACTTCTACGAAGCGTGAAGTAGTCACGATATGACAAAGCATTTATACTTCGTCCCCTTGTTAAATATTACAAGAATGTTATCTAGGCACTCAACGCAGTTAATTTAGGAATCAGGTCTGAATTTTTTGTATCATGTATGGCAAAATTGATTAATCGGGGAGGAATGGCAATTAGACAATCTTCTAACATATGCGAAGCAACCATTGACTACAGGAAGGCCACAATTAGAAGACTAATTATCGAGTGATTGTAGGTAAAAGCTACTTTTTTGGCAACTGTTGCCTGCTGTATGTTTATGGTTCAGGCGGAAAAGTTGTTTCTCTGGCCTGAAAATAAAAAATAATCAACAGGTCAGGCATTTTTCTGAAGTCCTGTTTTCCCAACTACATCCTTTTTGAAAAGCGTTTGATGGATCTGTATAAAAAATTCATCTATCAATTCAAACCAGTGCATGCATATTTAAATATGTGTGACACATGAAACAATAGCAGGGGAAGCTGGTGAGTCAGAAGGGCACTTTAACAAAAAAATGGCAGCATATCCACGGAGTGAATGATGGAGAGGGGGGCGAAGAATTCGTCCGTCCATTCCTTCTTGCTACCGTCCGTCCATGCGTCCGTCAGTGTGACCGTCCATGCATCCATCAGCCCGTCCGTGCGTGTGTCTGTTCGTGCGTCCGTCCCTGCGTTCGTCCATGCAGCCTCCCCTGCATCCGTTCATGCGTTCATCCATGCATCTGTCCATGGGTCCGTTCGTCCAAGTATTCAACTCTCCAAGTACCACCATCTCGCATCTTTTCATCATATATTCCCCATATAGAAGCACCGCCATCCAGCGGACATTCCAAGGACTAAACTAGAGGTGGCACACGCACACTTTCTTACGGCTTGCGCTTCGGGTCCACTTCCCACCTTTAAGCAGCTCGAGTTCATGGTATATACTAGTTCAATGTATTTATGGCACTGCGGCCGAACGCTCGCTAAACCTTTCGAAAACCAAGGAGGTTACGCCCAGAGAGTATGACGTAGCAAACTTTTTCAGTCAGATAGTGCTCAATGTACATGCCAATGGCTGCTAATGGGAAATGAGAGGCGGAGAATTGGGCTTTTACTTTCTTGCGGCTTGCGCTTCGTATCTACTTCCCATTTTTAACCACCTCGAGTTCATTCATGGTATATACAAGTTCATTGTAATCATGGCACTGCGGCTGAACGCTCGCTAAACCTTTCTAAAGCTAAGGAGATTACACCCAGCGAGTATAACTTAGCAACCCTTTCTTGTCAGGTAGTGTTCAATGTACATGCCAATGGCTGCTAATGGTGATCGCAGCCTGCGCGTTAACTAAAAGCCGAATGCTTCTGTCTCTCATTCCCCATTAGCAGCCATTGACATGTACATTGAGCAATATTTTTTATTGTTCAACAACGCACAGAAGAAGTCTCTCACCGGCACCACCTTAGAGGTCAAAATGTTATACTTGTTACATGCCCCACGTTTCTCCCGCACAAAGTACGCACGAAATATGCTCCCAGGTACCGATGCACGCGAACAAGCGTCTCATTTATTACTTCGCTGAGTCTGAAAAGCGCACGCTTTTCGCGAACGGAGACTGCAATGATTGCAGTGACCTTTGCGCGCCCGGTAAACACAGCAGAATTGTTCCACATGAACCCCGAGGTCAGCCAATGCGCACAATCCTCCCCTCATTTCAACTACCAGAAAAGGGCATGCGAGAAGCGTAGCTCCACTTCTCTAAGCCGGGCAAACTACGCGTATGAAATTAGAGCGGGCGCCACTGCGCGATGTGGCGACGTGCACTCATTGCGCCATCTTTCTGGTAATGCGCTAAACAAAGCAGCGGTAAGTGGTAGATTCAAACAGCTTGCTCTTTGAACAATGGCTTATAGGCGAACACCTCATTTTCACGACGCAGAGGTCCCACGTTCAATTCCGTGCGCCAGAGCGTTTTTTTCTGGATTGTTTTCTGTATTGTGTTTTCACACTTATAGATACGGATATATACAGTGCATGACATCGACACTGACGCCGGCGGCAAAATCCAGCCGAGAGTGTCCTTATGATTACTATCGCAATAAGAAAAGCATCGTGTACAAGCCAGGCAAAACCTCCTACATATAGCGTTACAGACGTCGACCGGGTAAAGACCTACCTGCCGCTTCATCAGCGGATATCATCAACGAGGTTTTCTTTATGGTGCTATGGCCCCAGCAAAGAGCATCATGGCAGAATACTGGACCACCCTTGACATACGACCGGACACAAAAAATTGGCAGATCCCACGTACATAAAGAATCGATTTTATGCGAAGCACGAATGAGGAAGTTTGATATGTCACCTTAAACTTAGCACAACGTTACAAGGCGTGGTTAATTATGTCATACATGTCTTTCATTTCACGACTATCTCGTTTGTACGTGTCATTTACCTTCGTCATTTATACACGTCACCTCATACCAAATTTGGTATATGTGCAGCTAGCGAAACGGCTCCGACTACACTATGAGCGTAGCATGTATTCATGTTTTACATGACAAGAATATCATGATTATCAAGTTTACGCCAGTCACATACATTCGTCGTTCATTCACGTCCCGTAGTACCAAACTTGGTATGTATAAAGCTAGCGAAACGGCGGTGAGCACACGTAACGTTGACGCGCATACACGCTGGGCGCAGCGACGCTATGCTAGCAAAACGCGAACACTCAATGGTCAGACACTAGGCGCGGGCAGCGTCTGTCTGCAAGGCCCGGTGGCAAACGACGCGAAATCCGATATGCTGCATTCCGCACCGACGACGTTACCCAAACAGCACCACGTCTGCCAAGCATCGTGACGGAGGGACGCCGGGCACGCTGAAACGCACAGGCTTTAAAGAAACGGGGCGCGGTACTTGCGTACCGTGCCGGTACGCAAGTACGCAACGGCGTGGCGCGGTACGCCGTTGCGCAACGGCGTGCCGCAACGCAAGTACGCAACCGCAAGTACGCAACGGTGTGGTACGCAAGCGGTACTTGCGTACCGCTTGCGTACTACGCTGGGCAGATCGGCACCTGGCATAGCACCCCAGCGGGATGAGACGAAATGAACGCTGGCGCTCACACGCGCCGGGTCCCGTCAAAGTGTATTGGTGCCCTTGAGTGTTGCATGTATTCACGTTGTTACATGACACGCATGCCATGATTTGGACGTAACATATACATATGTCATCCGTTCTCGTTAAGTAATACCGGATTCGGCACATTTGAAGCTGGCGAAACGGCCACGAGCGCATCATAAGCGTAGCATGTAGTCGTGCTCTTGCATGACACGCATATCATGATTATCAAGTTTGCACAGCCACATATCTTCATCATACATTCACGTCCCTTATTACTGAATTTGGTGTATGTGAAGCTAGCAAAACGACTGCGAGCGCATCGTGAGTGTGGCATGTAGTCATGTTTAGACACGCATCTCATGATTATCATGTTTGCACCTGTCACATACCTTCGTCATCCATTCAGATGGCGTACTACCAAACTTGGTATATGTGAAGCTAGCATGACGGCCGCGACCGCATCACGAGTGCGACATGTAGTCATGCTAACATGACACGCATCTCATGACTATCATGTTTGCATCAGTCACATACCTTCGTCATGCACTCATGTCCTGTAACATTAAATTTGGTACTGTGAAGCTAGCAAAATGACGGCGAGTGTACCATGAGCACGGCGTGTAGTCATGAATCATGACTTACATGAGATGCATGTAATTATTTCCATGTTAAGGTCTGTCACATGTGTTTGCCATGCAGTCGTGTCATACCATGCCAATTTCGCAACATGTCGAGTGAACGAAAGCACCGCAAAAGCGGCAAGACCATGAAATGTAGATCATGACATTCATGACATACATGTCATAATAATCATGTTATGACTAATCAATTAGGCTCGTCATGCAATCATATTACGCCACACCACCAATTTT
Source organism: Rhipicephalus microplus (assembly GCF_013339725.1). Taxonomy (NCBI): domain Eukaryota; kingdom Metazoa; phylum Arthropoda; class Arachnida; order Ixodida; family Ixodidae; genus Rhipicephalus; species Rhipicephalus microplus. Next base: position 58,292 of record NW_023612849.1, on the reverse strand, counting down.
GGTATTGATACCATTAACGAAACGGCCGGGAGAGCTAAAGTCGTAGGTGGATAGATAGATAGATAGATAAACAAATAGATAGATAGATAAATAGATAGATAGATAGGCTCAAAGTCGCCGAAGTTCGCTAAGAAATGAGTCACATTTAAAATTCAAACATTCTAAATTCAATAATAAGTGTGCGTTTTGATTGATTTGTGGGGTTTAACGTCCCAAAACCACCATTTGATTATGAGATACGCCGTAGTGGAGGGCTCCGAAAATTTTGACCACCTGGGGTTCTTTAACGTGCACCCAAATCTAAGTACACGGGCCTACAACATTTCCGCCTCCATCGAAAATGCAGCCGCCGCAGCCGGGAATCGAACCCGCGACCTGCTGGTCAGCAGCCCAGTATCTTAGGCACTAGACCACCGCGGCGGGGCAATACGTGTGCGTTTTACTTGATATAAAAAATGAAATGCACATCGAAACATATGTTGGAAAGTGAGGTCTCAGAAAGTTTAGGTTACATTACCGGATGCTTAGAGAAAGGCCAGGTGAATGAGAATAGGCTGTCTTTCCTAATCAGGTGGGCATTCCTGGTCTACTAATTTTTATTCTATCCTAGTTGTGTGAGAATCGCCTAGGCAAGTACACAATAATATTGTAACGATTAGTGCAAATTGATTATTCCATTTGTCCTTCCATTGTACATAACTAGTGGTATTCACCGGAACGTTGTGTTTGGGCTGAATCGGCTTGGCGTGTTTAACTTGAAGGAGTGATGCAAAACTGAAGAGAGAAAAAATGAACTAGCTGAAGAACTTGAATTCTTCGAAAGCATGCTATATTCAATGTTGTTGTTCACAGCAGCAGCTGCAGATGATATCGCCTCGTCATTTCGAAGTATTTACACAGGTATCTGCCAGGAACCATGAACGGTTTGATTTTTTTCATGTCAGCACGTATATCTTCTTGCATCCTGGATCCATGCCAAATAGCTCAACTTCGTTTTGTTATAAATTTGAAACATATCAGCTTTCTTAGTGCTCTAATTGCCAGTTTCCAACACAAAAAGTAAGGTGGTGATTATGACAAGCAGGTAAAGCTTATAACCACAGAGGACTGTTATTATGATGACAACGTAATAATGCAATCTATATGGTTGATTTTGGTAGTGCTCGGTAGGCATGCGTTTAGGTAATAGCATGAAAAAAAAACATACTGCGATGCTAGCACTAGCGGTCCTCAGCTTTGTTCTGTGTAGTTAATGCATGTCCAGGAGTACAAATAATGGCACTATTTAACTGATTAGTAAGGAAGCTTTCCAATTTAATCTTTGTGTTCGTCTGCTATGACTGGCATGCTTGAAATTTTTAGACACATTTGTAAAATGAATGGCATATTAATGTCTATGACTGCCGATTTTTTCATGACATGAACAAAGCACAATCTATTCAGCAGTAGAATAACAGGACCTGAGGCATAGCACAAAATTATACAACGTACGTTGACATTTTATTGTTGATGTCCTTTGAAACTCTTTCCGTGGTAAAGAAAATCACAACTCACGATAGCACTTCAAAAAAACGAGTGTCCAAAGAATTATTGACATCTTCCCGAAGCGAACCTTAACGCGATGCAAAGCTGCAAGGTTGCGCACAGCGACTTAGCGGAGAACCCACAGCGCCTTCGAGACGTTGCCAATCACGTTGCTGACATTGACGACGTCGACGATTCACCGCCGCTAACCTTTTGCTGTGTGCGCTCTCGCTAGGCTTCCCTGGCTCGCGTCTCGTCAGTTTTACCCGCGCTCAGTCTCCATTCTCGAACGCGATCGACGAGGTTGACTCTCACCAAGTCTGTGTCGTTGATCTTCCTCTGCCGATGCTTGCATTCGGCTTCCCTGGCTCACGCCTCATCGGTGCTGCAGGCACGACGTCTCCATTCGCGAACGCGATTGGCTCTGCTCACACTAGCAACGCCGGCGACAGCCAGCTTAGGCCAAATCGCTTCGGCGCATGTTTCAACGAGCGAAGGCACTTCGCTTTCCGCTGTGCTCTTCATTGCAGACAAACGAGCCAAAAGTGTTCACCCAATGAACGCTCGAAGATTGTGAGTGGTGGAGAGTATTAAAGAAAAGAGAGGTGACACGTGGCGAGCGTGCCGCAGGCCATGGAGGCAGTGACCTCAGTGCACAGTGAGAAAAGGTGCGAACTACATGGAACCTTTCCAAGACTTGCGGCGAGGAGAGCGCGCTGCAGCGCTTTGACGCGGTGCATGGTGTAAGAATAGGTTAGGACTAGAGGCTGAATTTATAGGCACTAAAAAACCAAGTTTTAGGCTCCAAAAATTAGGAGGGCAAAACACTGGTTTAGGCCCCCAAAATTGTAAATATAGCAACAGTAAACTTTGACAAAATTCAAATTTTTGAAGAAATACGTGTGGTATATATGTGTCTACGACAGTAAGGCAAACAGAAATGTTTTAGTTTATGATGATACATACAAAGGCGCCAATGAATTAGCATAGCCGTGCAGGTTTTTTCCACAAGGTTTGCAGATTACGGTCCCTTTTTTTCTATTCCAGCATAAGGACTTACGTGTCCACCCTTAAGTAACTACGCTCCTGGGCCTCTTTCACTTTGGCAATGCAGAGAAGGGCAACACAGGAGGAAATAGCTGGAGTGCTAATACGCCGGAAGAATCTTTTGCCTAGTATTGACTTGATTACACCGGGTCCATTTTCCCGCTGTCTGGAAAAATCTTAAAGGGCACTTCACCAGGTTTGAGAATTTCAAGCAGGCAAGAAAAATGCGCGCACTGGGCGCTCACAATCTCACCGGTCAAGCTTTGCAACGCTAGTCGCCCTGGAAAAAGGTGAAAAATCACACTTAACTCCGCTTGACCTTCACTTTACGGAAGCTTGCCCCTACAAAGTGAAGGTGTCTATACAACAACGATTTATCCTAAGTACGTCAAAATATAGTACGTGACAATCTGAAAATTATTCGAAGTGACGTCTGTGATTTGTGCAGTCTGTTCTTTGAAAAGAATTAAGGTTGAGAAAGCGAACTGGAGGAAGCGAGAAAGGTTGCTGCTGAGGAACGAATAGAGGAAGCGAATGCAAAAAATTGTCACGTAAGTATTTAGAAAACAGCAGAATTTCAATCCCAAAATAACATCGGTCAAAGAGAAGGTGAACGAAACAGAGGAGGACATGTGGAAGAATGAAATGCTTACAAAATCATCATTGGAGACCTACCGAACTTTCAACCAGGAAATCAGAAAAGAAATGATGTACGATAAACATTGGGGTTGTTCTCTGATGTTCGAGGCTTGAATGGCAGTGTTGCGGACCAAGACTTACCGAGCCAAATACAATGATACAGACACGTTTTGTAGCGCGGGTGCATAGGAGGAAAAAAAGGTCTGAATATTGGACAGCGCTCTGTATAGGGCTCCTCCCTATAGTCCAAGATAAAGGAGCGGGTTTTTTCAAAGCATTGCGGTTTAGGGACAGCAAAGGCCAAATATACTTTCATTGGGTAGAAATAACCAGGCGGAGGCTAAATCATTGGTGACTACAATAAAGGAGCGAGTGAAATTGAATCTTTGAACACATGATGATAGTACTTAACTCTATGACTACGTGGCTTGAGTCGCCACCCGACCAAAAGGGCACATCTGAATACATCCATCCATTCATTCAAGGCGCTCACTGGGGCGTGACTTCGATTCATGTGCAGAAGTTTATAGCTGTGGAGCCTCGCTTGTTTATTACGCTCGATGTGCACGTGTACAAGGATGTCAATAAATTTGTACACTGTGGCTCTGCTGTAGCGAAACTGTTTTCCTAATTTTGTATGCAGCTTGTCTGCAACAATCTTTTCGTATTGTGATTGCTCCGACAGCAGCAAGCGTAGGCCTAGAGATTGGTCCTGTTTTGACGCAACAGCACTAAAGAGCTCGTTTCGCTGAAATTCTGGTGTCGGCGCCAGAATCTAAGGTTCTGAGCAAAAAAGCAGCAACGTTCATGAAAGAAAATTTGTTATGTTTGCAATAAGGATACCAACTGGAGGGCCCAAGGCACTCTATTAGGAAATCAATAGTCTGCATGCGTGTGCTTGTGTGCTTATGTGAAGGCGCCCCGCCGCGGTGGTCTAGTGGCTAAGGTACTCGACTGCTGACCCGCAGGTCGCGGGATAAAATATCGGCTGCAGCTGCTGCATTTCCGATGGAGACGAAAATGTTGTAGGCCCCTGTGCTCAGATTTGGGTGCACGTTAAAGAACACCAGGTGGTCGAAATTTCTGGAGCCCCCCACTACGGCGTCTCTCATAATCATATGGTGGTTTTGGGAAAATTAACCCCACATATCAATAAATCAATCAGGGCATGTGTCGCTGTGTGTGTGTGTGTGTGTGTCTGTGTGTGTGTATCACTTTGGCGCCTTCGTTGCTTAGTACAATGAACAAAAAACATTGTTAGAAAACTTTCAACAAATGTATCTCGAAACTTATACGCGTTGTATTAAGATAATAAGCCAACGCGCTACCCTTGCCAGTCTTACTATTAGCGTCCTGCAGATTACTTCATCTCGGCCCTTGACCGTGCATTCACCAAGACATGGTGGGTAGAACATCAATTCTGGGTAATCCGTACAGCACCCAAGTTAGGACTGTCGGGCAATACCATCAGCTATACTTTGCGGTAATTTATTAGGCCGTGTGGACTTCAGCTTGAAGAAGTGTTTATCAGAAAGTGATTGATTGATTGATTGATTGATTTGTGGGGTTTAACGTCCCAAAATCACCATATGATTATGAGACGCCGTAGTGGAGGGCTCCGGAAATTTTGACCACCTGGGGTTCTTTAACGTGCACTCAAATCTGATCACACGGGTCTCGACATTTCCGCCTCCATCAGAAATGCAGCCGCCGCAGTCGGGATTTGAACCCGCGACCTGCGGGTCAGCAGCCGAGTACCTTAGCTACTAGACCACCGCAGTGGGGCGTTTATCAGAAAGTGAAAACGAGTGCACAAGTATATTTAGTGCAGCTCATCGTTTACTCCACGGACAATCATACTTTATGTTTATGAGGCATGTAAGGCTCTCTAAGGCCTTCGCCTTATAAACGGTGCACCATGGTCGAAAGTGCTCGACACTTTTTCAAGAAAGTGACGGGGATGTTCTAGAGGTATCTAAAAACTAGAAAATCTGGCATCATGACTTCTATCATGGTGAACTAATTCTAAATACGTCAATAGATTGGACGTAAAAAGTACTTGCTGCATCACAAAAACAGTCTGTACAATGAATTTGATTTACTCGTTATTTTGCAACATTTATTTTTCTTGGTGCAAAGAGGCTTAGATTAGACAGCTCAAAGAAGTGGCATCAGAATTTGAAACAAGAAATTGCTTTTCCGTCGTGATGAGGAAGTGAGATGGTAGAGAATAGGCCCTCACTATCAGTGTCGTGTGGACAAGCACCTTCCTCTCCACGTGGAGGAGGCCCGTTGCTGCTGATGTCAAAGCACCATCTTTTGCATGCGTGCCTGTTTATTATCATTCTCGCCATGCTGCGTAGTCATTGTACTCACGCGCAAAAAAATTTGGCGTACTGTCAGCGGTCTTGTCGGGCATTTCAGATGCAATTGAATCTTTTTGCCCCAGTTGCTTTGGAGAAGTTGGCAGTAGAGCCGGCCGTTTTCTCAGAGCTTTCCTGCTTTTTTGCTGTACGGTCAGGTATTTTGAAAAACCCAGTAAAACGACAGGCACATCATTTGAAGTGAGAGTCACTGTCTTTTTTCTGGAAACAGGATGTCTCGTTTGTGTTCTGCATGATATGTGGCCGAGCTCACTTCTTCCTAGAATTGCTTCGCGCACATATGGTGAGTAGCCTGCGAGGCTGTGTCAGATCTCGGAATTGCCCACCACCACTTATTCAAGTGCTCTGGTTCACAAAAAGCATTGAAAGGCGACAAACTTTCCGTAAAGTCTGATACGCTGACTTGCAATTCGGCTTAAAACACTATTTGCCCATTTAGACGTGCAGCCAGCGACAAGACCGCTGACGCATACTCGTAGTTATATGTGGCGTCAAGCTAACTCAGTCACGAAGTTCAAATAAGCAAAACAAATGCACTGGCAGGGTTCACAGGCACAGGACAGTGCATTTGTAAATAACAAAATCTCGTGCACACGAACATGGGCATGCATTGGCAAGGTGGTGCAAAAGGGGCACTTGCCCCCCTCAAGCCTCACAAACACTTGCCCTCTTTCAAGCTATACCATGGAGTTCTTTCCTTAGTCCCAGCCACGATGAAAGAGTTGTTTGCAACCACCAAGAGAAAATCCTGCCGAAAACCATGCAGACAAAGCTTTCAGGAATATGTTATTTTACGTGCGAATTCCTTAATGAACGCCGGCCGCGCGAATGCCTTGCGCTCCATACAGTAGCACCATCTTAACTGACGCAACGGAAACTACTCTTGGCTCAACGTTAGTGGCGAACGCAATCTACGCGCGCTCTCTCCTTACGCCGAGCGGCGAGTGTCAGAACTTAACTTATTCTTGCACCGTGACACAGAAACACCGACAGGCACCTTTACACAGGCTAGTCAAAGTGCTGCTTCACATCTGAAATAATAGTTTATCTCTACTGTACCACAGTACATATCTTCTTGCATAGTCAAACTAGCTGATGCCCAGGTTCACTGCTGACGAAAGGATTTGATTCGCGTACGCCCCGCAGAAAGTACTGTAAGGAAACATTAAATAGACAGCTCTATTCTGCTAACTAACTCAATGTTGCAGACACGAAATTAACAAAAGTTCATTCAATACGCTCTATACTTGTTTCGAAAATTTTCGTCCTAAACTTTTGTTGAAGTCAAGTGAGGTCAGCTAAAAGCACCCGAATGCAGGTTTGTCGTGACCATTCATTACGAATTTCGGAACATCTTGTTGTTTCTTTCGTAAGTTGTAACAAGTCTCTACCCAATGTTACAATTCGAAGACGCATTATATATAACACTCGCTTTCTATTGCTGTAAACTAAGGCAATAATATAAGTAAGGCATGTCAAAATGTATATATTATGCTTTACCGCCCCAGCTGAAGTATGCATGCTGTAAAACACGCAGCTGCTGACGGGAATCCATTGCAGTTTTGGTCATATCCACCTCGACGTCAGCGGCCGCCCTCAAAGAAGCAAGCGTTCGGATGCCTTCGTCCAAGGGGTGCAAAAGGGTTGTATTGACATCCTGCAAAACGAAGCCGACAGCTGTAACTAAGCTGTAGAAAATTAGGTACAGTAGTCCAGTAGCATATATGGTACGGAATGTTCAGTGTAGGCTCACTAACGACGACCGCATAAAGTTGACAACAATTTGCATGCTTATCTTTACCCCAAGAAAAGCTTCCCAGTTTTTTGCGATAGCAATCACCAGAACACTTCACTCAGTTCACTTAAATTTTTGTTCGCATTGTGACGTTTAGTATACAGTCAACAGGTGCATAACATATTATCGCGTGTGTATGTTCCATGTGCTGTAGAGAAAACTTGCAGTGGAGCCAAACGATCGCGGCCCAAACATAGAAAAGGTATGTTCACACTTTGACTCTAGTGGGGTGAAAGCTGCAAAACTAGCCAAAATTCCGTTCTCCACGCCACATAGGTGCTGGTGAAGCAGGCAGCGAGCAGGATTTTTATCGTTGTCGGGAAACGTATTCGAAAACATCGTGACGAGCGGTTCTCGGCACGAACGATTCTACATCAAAAAGTAAAAAAAAAGTTGGGGACCTTTTTGCTTTTATTTTTATAGTTGAACGCGAAAGCAATGCGACATTCCAAAATGCCCATGTGCCTGCATTCTGTGTTGTGGGTCGCTCGCGTAAGAGGCTCATTTTGTGAGCATAGGAAGTTATTTTGTCTGCGTTCTCTAACAGAGATGTGGGCAAATGGTGAAACATTTGCGTGCCGTGCATACGGCCTTGGTTCTATGCTCATGCGTACCAAGAATTTCTTATTCTTAGTGCCCATATTTAGTGGACGAAACCGGTGTGGAATTGCTATGCACTCATTTTGTAGCCTCAAGGGAACAGGCGTAGTAGCGCGAAACACTTTTTTAGTGAGAGACAGGCCTAAAAACCTATAGTCATTAGGATGATCACATGTATCGACGGCCGCGGCAATGGGCGCCTGCACGATGCATTATCACGGCAATATTTCATGTTGCATTTTTAAGCATGATTACAGGAGGTGTGTGTGCGTGAAAGATACTCGTACTGCACACGTGAAAGATACTTGCAGTGCGTGTTCAATTAGAGGCAGTTTTTTTCACTGTAATCACAAGCAGAGGCATGGCAGGGTGGTAAAACATCCACTTGGCACGCCAACAACCCGAATTTATCCCCACTGAAACCCTAATGACCATGGTTTGGCCCCCAGTTAGACCGATGATTTTTAATTAATCATTTTATTTGCGTCGTTCTCAATTTTCAGTCATGTTTAGGATGATGACTTTTCGCCGGCAACTGCCTACGCCGAGCACGCAATTTTTTGAAACGAGCTCTTGAACGCTATCACGTTAATCATATTGCTGTTATAGTTTCGGAAAAGTACACAATAGAAATCTGGATAACTTGTTTTGTGGAGGAGTACTTAGGGGGAGTTTTTTACACGAAATACTACATTGTAATGAAGCAAGTTGGTCATGTGTATTTTTGATGGGACTTCCACGGCCTAATGGTATTTCCGCCTGGTCAATATGTTCGAACTTGAAAGGCGCCGGTTGGGAGCCGCAGGGATGTGGTCAATACCACAATACATTTGGGCTGGAAGAGTGCCAGTTCTTCGGATTCGCAGACATGTAGGTCTCATTCGCAGCATATGTTTGGATGTGGGCTACAGACTTAATTAGGATCCTTCGGAGTATTAAGTAATGTATTTGCAAGATCTGTTTCAGGCCGGATATTCCCATGAAATTGTGGGGAAAGATGTAAAGAACCCAATTTCAGACAGCTCTCGAAGTCCATGAAACAGGCCACTACAGGAAATATTCTCACAGGCTTTCTTGGGATTCCAGCGAACCTGATGAGAGTGAATGAAGTTACCGAAAATGGTTAGAAAGTGGTGGTTCGAGGCTGCTGCTGAAAAACATTTATTTACAGATGTTGTTTACAGGGAGGGTGGGAACGGTCCTTAAGGGGCCGCTCCGTACAAACACCAGGTGAGCTCCCTCTTACGGGAGCCCATTGGCGTTGGCCGCGGCCCAGGCACGCTCGACCAGGGTCCGTTGGGCCGTCAGGTCAGAGCAGCCGAGCAGGGCTGCCTCCCAGTCTTCCCGCGACGAGTTGGGTAGTGGGGTAAGGTTTAGGGTTTTTTGGCATGCCCACACCATGTGGAAAATGTCAGAGGAATTTTCCTCACAATGCGGGCACTTCCCCGTGCAAGCGGGGTCAAAGTGATTTATGATTGCCGGGCACAATAGAGTTTTAGTATAAAGGCGAAGGAAGATTCGCTCCTCGGCCTTCGTGAGGCCCTTACAGGGTTTCGAATAGACGCTATGGCCGGATTGATAAAATTGTGTGACCTCCTTAAAGGTGTAGGCGGGATTGGGTTCGAGTGCCGTATCGGTAGGGGACGAGGATGGTGCCCGGAGAGTGAGCGCAAGGGCGGAGGCATCGGCCGTCTCATTACCATCGAGGCCCGTGTGAGGCGGAGCCCATATGATCGTTGGGTGCGCGGGGGCACCTAGGTAGCTGCTGTTCTGCAAAATTTTATAAGCACGGTACGGAATGTATCCCTGTTCAATATTGCGACAGGCGCCCCTTGATTCGGTGATGATGACCCTCGAGTCCTGATCTGCGGCGGCTAGTGCGATGGCAATCTCCTCCGCGTGCGTAATGTTATGTGCACGGAAATTGAGTCCGTTTACAATGGTGTTTTGGTGGACGACCGCAGCCGTGTACCAACTACCATGGTGCGGGCCGGAGGCGTCCACGTAGAATACTCCGAATTTGTGGCCGTAGTGTCGAGCCAAGGCTTCCGCCCGCGCGAGGCGTCGGCCACTGTAGTCGTCTCGGGTCATGTTAGCCGGAAGAGGGTGCACGTGCAAGGAGTATCGCCAAACTTCTGGAATCCGTACGCGCTCTTCCGTGTGTATTGAATGATTGATGTGTAGCCGGGCAAGGAGGCGGCGACCCGACGGTGTCTTAGAGAGTCTAGTATATTGGTTTGTGAACCTCAGCTCCTTGAAGGTGTTCACCATTCCCAAGCCCAAAAGGCGATGGTTAGAGGTGCTGAAAGGAAGGTCGAGGGCGCACTTGTAGATTTTGCGGAGAATGACTTCGAGTGCATTCTCGTCGGATTTGCGTAGGTGGAGGTATAGAGCCGAGTCAGGACTCGGCTGGTTACGAATGCATGCGCCAGCCGCAAGGCATCTTTTCATCATAACCCCCCGCGCTTGTTGGAAACCCAGCGGACCATCCGGCCCAACTGGTCCCCCACCGTACACAATTTGGCCAATGTTGTGTCTGCTCTGCGATTTTCGTGTATAAAAAGCCCCATTAAAACAAAGCGTTTCCCTCGCGCGCCCAACGAGTTTTCTGGTTCGAGGAGTGCTTTGAATAATGAATATTTGGCCCAGGCGCACGAAAAAGAAAAAATATAGAGATTCCAATCGAGGTGAGGCTCAAAAATACGCGTCAACACAATCGCACTCTCCTCGCAACGGAGGATCTGCTAAAAAGAATGTCCTAAACAATCTCGAAAACAGGGGCTAGTGCGTACTGTATATGCTTATTGTTCTATCTTAGCAAGGTCGAGACACGTTTGAAGAAAGTCTAAATTATTGCAAATAAGTTTTGCGGAAGTCCGCAAGGTGGCGGAAAGGTTAAGAAAGAGAAAACAGACAATCACCCATTTTAGAATAATTGATTCAATTGTGGGGTTTAACGTCCATAAACTACCATATGATTATGAGAGACGCCGCAACGGACAGCTCCAGATATTTCAACCACCTGGAGTTCCTTAACGTGCTCCCAAATATGAGCACACGGGCATACAACATTTCCGCCTCCATCGGAAATGCAGCCACCACAGCCGGGATTCAATCCCGCGACATGAAGGTAAGCAGCTGAGTACCTTATCCTCTAGACCACCACGTCGGGGCACTGATTTTAGCATAAAGCCGAAAAGAAATCCGTACGGATTCCTCAAAATGAAAGGTTCTTTGTTGACCAAAAATTTCTCCCAGAGCAGGGTTCCAACCTGAGACCAACGCCTATCCTCGGCGGTCGCTCTTCCAACTGAGTAAACCAGGAAGCTTGCAATTGGAAGCGCGAGGGCAAATTCATCAACAACTCGAAGTACATAGAGTAATCGGTCGTTGTGTATTTTCCCTTTCCCAAGCATAAGATAGTTCTAATATTAGGGTTTTAGATACAAAGCAGCTCTTTGTCTCACGGGTGTAACGCAATACGTACGTCCGTCCGTCTGTCAGTACGAACGCACCGCAAGGCGTTCTCTTCGCCGCAGCTGTTGAAGTGGTGCCAAGTAAATCACGCCGCAGCTTTGCGCCGACGTCACTCCCCTCTCCCACCTGCAGCACGCTTGCCGCAGCGCCCGCAGATGCCGCCTCTTCCGCTCACTCGCATCACTCTTCTCTCTCTTTTCACCCTCTCCACCGCCAACAAAACTAGACCGCACGCCAAGTAGAAGCACTCTTTTGGCTCGTTTACATGTCATTAATGTTACATGAAACCCGACCCACCTCCCGTGCCTTAGTGTTTGAAACAAATGCTTACTCAAGTAAAGGCTACACCGAGTTCCGCTTCACACTGTTTTTGCAGCACGCGGGTCAACAACGTGCGCTCCATTGCTGCTTCGTATCTCATGAAGGTAACCATCGAGGAGATGGTCCATAATGTTTAGATGTGAAGCAAATCTTTCACTAGCCTGTGTGACACTGTCCCTCCGCACCAGGGTGGTGCCAAGTAGGCCACGCATTCTCTCGCAGTGTGGGCGCGTGATGCCACTCTCTTCCTAGCCTGTCGCCGCTCGTCGCGCATTATCTTTCTCGCTTCACCTTCCCACCGCTACGAACGCTCGGTCAAATTCCTCGCGTCAGCATCATCTTATCATTCGCGCCACCTGTCTCCACCTGTCGGTGAGAAGAAGCCGCGGTTATGCGCGCTGCGCGCTCTCACGCGCCGTAATCCCTCTCGGTGGTCCCGCGGCGCCGGCAAAGTGGACAGTGCACCGCCGCTTGCCACGCAATCACGCCGGCGGGCGGGACCCCACCGAGGCATGCTTTCTGCTAGTGTGCACGCACCTTTCTCGGCCGTCGCCGGCGTTGCGGGTTAGCGAAGTCGATCACATTCGCAAATGGTGACATCGCGCCTGGAACTTCAACAAGGCACCAGCCAGGGAAGCCGCACGCATGCGTCGGCAGTGGAAGACCGACCCCGACGAGATGCGAGTCAAGAACGCCGATCATGGTCAGGAATACACGCAGCGTGTGATAACACCGACGATACACGGAGTTTTGCTTCAAACCGTTCTTTTAGCAACCGGGTTAACGCCGTGCGCACCGCTGCTGCTTAGCATCCCATCAGGGTTCTCATCAGAGAAATGGTCTATAGTTTTTTTTAATTGTGAAGCTGCTTATTGCGGTGGCTGTGTGCGTTTTTGCCGCACTCATTCGCGTGGCGTGCACATTTTTTTGTGCATTCGTGACTCCTCTCTCTGTTTCTTCTCCTATGCCAACCTCTCTTCTCTGAGTATTCTTTGACCCATGCAGCAGAGCGCATTGCAGGTTGTGCTACAGCCGCATACTCTCAGAGCCACAACGGTAGTTTGGCGGTAGAAACAGATGGAGCGCACGTGCCTATCCTCTCGGGTGCAACGCTCCCGGAATAAGCAATGATGTCAACGACACTGGCAGTATCATCGTTGTCGCCAGCGCGAGCTCTCATTAAAGTACACCATCTTCCGCTGAAGCGAATCATATTTCGGCTTCTTCACATTCACAGAAGTTTCCCTTCATCGGCAGATCATATGATTTTCTTTCGGTACATGAATGATTACTTGATCTTCTGAGTAGTGATTGTTTGGTTGTTACATCTGTGAGGAAGCAATTTGAATACGATGAAGGAAGGCGAAAACCTTTTTGCGGCTTCCTTAGAATGATGGAATGCAACTTGAAGGCATTTTCTTAACAATTCGTAATAACCCGTTTGCGGCAATGTACTCTTCATTTTCTGAATCAACCGTTAACATTCTCACAAAACAACGTAATATTTTGAAAAATAGTATTGTCATGTCATATTATGTTGTACGTCCTCTCTCAATAAGTCGTGTCAGTTCAAAATAAGTGGCAGCATTAACACTCAGGTTGCGCACCTTTTCCGTCCAGGTTATCTATATCCATATCTTCGTTATCCATCCTTATCTTCGCGTGTGAGTGGCTACTGCCGCTGAATGCTTAAATGAGTCGGTTTTGCAAGATTAGAGCATTGTTTCAGAAACAAATAAAAACGTTTGCACCATAACCCAATAAAGATAACCGTGAGTAGCATTGGATTGACTTGAAGTTCCGTTCATCACGGGCTCTTGCCCGATTATTACGCATCGTCGCTGTTGGAGCACACCATGAACTTAGTGTAAATTCTGACTGTTACTTGTCCCGAACTCTTGTTAGAGCACGCACGCGGGTTCATCGCGCGTGTGTAGAATCTAGTTTCCTGACGCCATCAGGTCATCGAAAAGAGAGTGTATAGAGGAGAGGTCACAACATCTTACCAGCTCCTTACAAAGACCGGAATGCGCTAGCACGTAAGCATATTCTGGCAGAGCTTGGGCCAGCTATTGCGCGTGCGCAGTAAGGGTGGTCATCCCCACCAATTGAACTTCGCCATAGGCTGCTTCGAATTCAACAATCACCACTGCATCCTCGAAGTGATTGATGTTAGAGGAGCTTGCTCGGAGATGATCGGGTAACCCCCGAATTCAACATACACATTCATCTGACCTCACATAAACTCGTCATGGGTTTGCTCGACGGTGCACCCTCTTTGCCTCTGCATCGCTATGCAGCAGCTCTGGGTTCGCTTGACAGCAAGCTCTTTTCGCTTCGACTTTCCGGGGACTCGCGGCAGAGTCTTAGTATTGAGCCCGAGCTGCTGCTGCATTGCGAGACCACCACGCTCTTCGCTTCAACTTCTTTGGCTCTCTCAGCAGTCTTGGTATCGAGCCCGAGCTGCTTTGTGAGCCCACCACGCTGGTGCCTAGCCTTTTCAGTTGTTCACGCTCCGTAATGATAACGAACTTCGCTGAGTGAGACCCGAGGAAAGAGAAAAGTAGCGTGCCCAACGCGAGCAATATGTACAGGCTTGTTTATAGCTGTCACATTTTTAACTAGAGCGTACAGTGTGTTGGTGGCGTGAAGACACCACCAATGCGGCGGCGCGCTGCTTGCGTGGCTCAACGGAGAACGAACAGTAGAACAGGGGAACAGTTGACAGATAAATGTGTGCGTTGATTTTCATTGATATGTGGGGCTTAACGTCCAAAAAGTGCCATGTAATTATTAGAAACGCCGTAGTGGAAGGCACCGACAATTTCGACCATCTGGGGTACTTTAACGTGCACTCAAGTCTCAGCATGTGGGCCTACAACGTTTTCACCTCCGTCTAATATGCAGCAACCACAGTCGAGGTTTTATCCGGCGACCTGCGGATCAGTAGCCGAGTAGCCACTAGACCACCGCGGCAGAGCACAAACGTGTGCTTGATTGTCTTGTCGAAATTTTGCCTCTTTGCGAATAGAGTTTTGTGTTTTATTCCGCTTTTCTAATTTTTGGGGGGCATTGAGCCTAATAATCCTGGACCTCTCAGTTACGCAGCAATGAAGGTTCTAAAAAGCTCCCAAAGTGGCCAAACGACAACCATGAGTGGGCTTAACTCATTCAATACCAGGCTGGCTAGACAGGAGGTCATGTAGGCGGAAGTAAAGAGTAGGAATGGCGTAAGTAAAGGATGAACGAGTGGAAGCAGTAAATATACCACTCTCAGAACAATTAAAGCCAGAGTATTCCATGCACAAGAAATTAGCAGCTTTCGAACCAAAAATGCTGAAATAGAAAACAAGTGGCAGGCTTAACATTGCGTTCAATGGAATTAATGATGAAAATATATATGAAACATGGACAGAATCAGAAAACTTGGTTAAAAGTGTATGCAAAGTATACGTAAAACAAGAGGGGGAACACACACAATGATTTATTGAGGAAGAACTTGTGCCCAGAAAAGTAGCTAAGTCACAAAGAAGAGTCTAATAAAAGCGTTCCGTCTACGTGTCCCTTTCTGAACAACTACTCCGTCAGTCTTCCCGGCTCGTGCTCGTACACCAGAGGCCCACGCTGCTGTGCCCAAGATGCGTGTGCAGGCGCGGGGCACAGTAGACGCCCACATAGCGTCTCGTTGGTTGCGAGGCACTGCAGACGCCCACATAGCGTCTCGTTCGTTGCGAGGCACTGTAGACGCCCACATAGCGTCTCGTTGGTTGCGAGGCACTTTAGACGCTCACTTAGCGTCGCGTTGGTCTTCTTTGTAAAATAATTAGTAGGGGCAATCTCTGTGGCAATATCATGCAAATAATTAGAAACAAATACACGTTGAGGTATTTGCTGTTGTAGTTGCAGAATCATAAGAAACAAAGTCGATGAACTCACAAGTTTAATACAGTCTCTGAAGGCTGACGTTGAATTTGGTACAGATTGTGGCTAAAACCATGCCTTGCCGATGGTGAAGGATTTTTACGAATTTAATGCTTATCTGACCCACCTTGCTGGAAGAGTGTTTTTGTTCTTCCACTATTCTCTCAGGTGATTTAAGCTTTGTCTAGGTATAGATGATGTTCAAACAACTTGGTATCCTGGTACCAAACTTGGTATTTACCCAATAACCCTTCCAACACTGTAAGATCATTCGACCGGTCCCCAAAGACAGACCTAAAAATGTTACAATATTTCTATGACACCACGTCGGAGGCATAGAGACACCTTATTTTGCTTGCCGGTGACTTGAACTCACCTGACCTCGAATTCAAAGTAAGTGAACGTGTAAGCAAAGATGAGTGCTGGGTTAACTCACAAATGAAAATTATACTAAAGACATTTGGGCCAATAGAGTATGTAGGAATAGCAGTACACGGGACCTTTTGTTGAGCAGCTCTTCTAACCTTAGTAGATCGTTTCACAATACAACATGAATAAGCAGTCATCAAGCTGTCGTAGCATATATTAAATCAAAAATCACCCGACCAAACGTTTGCGTACCAAAGGGTGTTTCCGTCTTGGAAAAGCTGATTCTTCTGGTGTGCCTCAAGGGTTCATTGATCACCAATTTCAAGTTTCCACATATCTTCCTGAAAATAATGACCCACCCATGAATTGTGGCACACGTTGACATTTAAGCTACTAGAGTTTAAGAACAAGTACGTACCAAGCATCGAGTCCGCAAGGTCTATAAAGCGTTAAATACTTTGGTTGAACCTGTCTTTTTTCAGGCTAATTAAAACGAGGAGGGAATATTATATGTTCGAACAATATGAAAGTACTAACCACCTAAAGAAGTTATCTGAAGCAATACTGCGGTATAAGGTTGCATTAAAATGTGCAATGATGAACAACTTTAGGCACTCCAGGGCAATGAAACAGGTCCTGAGCATTTTCTCGAGTTATAAGCAGCGGCACTTTATATTCTATAAGATGAAATACCATTATTTGGAATCAACAAGTTCTTACAGATGATACCGAGAAGGCATTGAGTTTGAATACCTACCTTCAAACTGTTTATACACAAAAGCAACATTATTCCCACTCCGCAGCCAAGGTCATTTCTACAATAGAACAAATATAACTAACTGTAAAGGGCATATAAGCACTGAAAAAATACAGACGAAAACAAAGCGGTGTGAGTCTAGGTGTGATACCCCACGTATAATGAGGCGCTGTGCTGCATTTATTCTTACGTACATTCGTTCATTTATAGAAAACTGTCGTATCACGGGCTCCTACCTGAAAATTGGAAAATTCCTCCGAGTGCTGCCATTCGTGAAGGTGGTTCGAAAATAGATTTGCGAAATATAGGCCAACATCAATACAAATAATTTCATGCAAAAATCTATAGGCGTAATGTGTATAACCGTATGTGTAATTATTTTGTGGAGACGGTTGCTTACCGACGATTGTTGTGTTCATAGAAAAATTGAGTGTAACAAAGATTGCGCTTTGTTACAACTGGACGTACAATGTAATAATTATTGGTGTTATACGTGGAAGATGAATATCAACGCAATAAAGTGTGCACACGTTTATCTTACAAAAAGAAAAACAAAAATGTTCCAACTGATTACCCATCCACACCTTCGCATACTGTGCGCGCTTGAGGCCTCAAAACGTTTTTCTTCGAAATGCAAATGCCCCCAGAACGGTTGCTAGCTGGGTGGCTTTCAATGATGCAGATCGGAAAAAAAAATTAGGGGAACTTGCGGGTGCTTCTAATCAGTACAGATACATTGTATCGTTTGTAGGGCTACAGTTGATAGTCTTTGCTGTTTCGACTAGATCCATAGCAGTGTCCGTTATTTTTTCTCGTTGATGTAAGACGAGATTACGTGACCGTTTTGAAATACACCAGAACCTTCAAACTATCGCGACAGTGATTACGTAATATTTATCGATCACAAAGGCTATGCTGCATGTCTGTCTCCCACGAGTGTAGAGTAACCAAATGCATGTATCGCGAAGTACCGTTGCTTATCAAGATGTCTTTTGCACTGTCGAGGAGCTCCTCTCAGTTCGCGCTGCCTCGCATTGAGTGATTGATAGATTGAATGATTGATATGTGGGGTTTAACGTCTCAATACCACCATATATTTATGAGAGGCGCCGTAGTGGAGGGCTCCTGAAAATGCGACCACCTGGGGTTCTTCAACGTGCACCCAAATCTGAGCACACGGGCATAGAATATTTCAGCCTCCATCAGAAATGCAGCCGCAGCAGCCGGGAGTCGATCACGCGACCGGCGGGTCAGCAGCCGAGTACCTTAGCCACTAGTGCACCGCTGCGGGGCACGCTGTTCCACTGATAATATAGATCCATTCACGTTGAAGCAACTCACACAGTTATTTGGTACATCAGGGCGCTGAATATGCGGGCAAAAACAGTGACATATTGCTGCGCGAAAAAGTGTCAAAGACGGGAACAAATGTAGCCAGGTTAGCATGCACGCACCTACCAATCAAGATTGGGATTCAGTACTAACGTAGTCGGTCAGGTTGACGAGAATAGAGTCTATTTATTTAGCGCGCACACACACACACACACACACAAACACATTTATATATATATACGTCGTCTTCAGGAATAGGGGATTGCGAGAGGGCGTCGGCGTCAGCATGCTGGCGTCCTTTGTGGTACAGTACGCGGATGTCGTAGCCTTGTAAGCGAAGAGCCCAATGGGCGAGACGGCCTGAGGGTTCCTTCAATGTCAGCCAGCATAGTGCATGATGGTCGGTGACGACATCGAATTGGTGACCATACAAATAAGGTCAAAGCTTTGTAAGGGCCCAGAAAATTGCCAGGCACTAATTTTCCGTGACGGTGTAGTTTGTCACGGCTCTCGAAAGTGTACAGCTTGCATATGGTACGACATATTGAGAAATGCGGGTTTGCGGTGCGCCAGGACAGCGCCGAGGCCTAAACCGCTGGCGTCCGCGTGCACCTCCGTTGGGGCTGTGCAGTCGTAGTGGCGTAGAATGGCAGGAGACGCCAACAAATGGCGGAGCTTGGCGAACGCGTCGCCGCACTCGGATGACCACGAATTAAGGGTCCCGTTACTTCCAAGGAGCTTCGTCAGGGGTGACATGATCGTGGCAAAGTTTCGTATGAAACTTCAGAAGTAGGAGCACGGGCCCACGAAAATATGCAGTTCTTTGACAGACGCAGGTTTGGGGAATTGGGATCAAGAAGAATGCCGTCCTTGGACACGACGCACCCAAAAATGGTGAGTTACCGTGCTGCAAAAGGCACTTCTTCAAATTTAGTTGCAAGCCGGCATTTCCCACACGTGCAAAAACTTCTTTGAGACGTTGTAGTTGCGTGGAGAAATCCGAAGAGAAGACAACGACGTCGTCGAGGTAACACAAGCACGTGTACCGTTTCAAGTTGCACAGAACGGTGTACATCATGCGCTCAAAGGTCGCAGGTGAATTACATAGACCAAATTGCATGACGTTGAACTCGTACAAGAGGTTGGATGTGACAAAGACAATCTGCAGTCGAGCGTCGTCAGCCATGGGTACTTGCCATTAACCCGAGCGTAGATCGAGAGAAGAAAAAAAATCGGCTCCGTGAAGGCTGTCAATCGCATCATCGATGCGCGGCAGTGGATAAACATCCTTGTGAGTGATCCTATTGAGCCGTCTGTAGTCCACACAAAACCGCATAGAACCGTCTTTCTTCGCAACAAGAACAAGAGGAGACGCCCATGGACTGTTCGAGGGCCGAATGACGTCGCATGGAGCGTATCGTCAACCTGCTCGTTAATCACCCGACGTTCAGAAGGTGACATGCGGTATGGACGTTGCCGTGAAGGTAGATCGGCACCAGTGTCGATGCGGTGCATAACAGGGGACGTGCGACAGAAAGAACTTCGCCCCACATCGAAAGAACGATATTCTTGCAACAGGACGAGAACCTGGGAACACTGTTCCGCCGTATGGTTGTTAGCAATGGAGGGGCCAATTATTTCAGCAGATGAAGGATCAGAAGTGGGAACAGCATTGATGGTACGCGAACTGGGACAACGCGAGTCATTGTGTTCGTCCAGGACTTGTGCATCATCGACTGGTTCTACTCTGCAGAGACCTTCCGCTCGAAGCAAGGAAACCGTGTATAAAAATTGGTTGGTTAAAAAAATAGCGGCATTGCCCTGGGTGACTTGCACGGTCGCGAAAGGTACTAACAACCCTTCCCTTCTACAAGCGTGGTCGGATGGCGAGACGAGTACAATTGTGTCGGAGAGACCAGTGCCATAGACCGACACAGCCTTCGTCAAGTTTGGAGGCACTATTGTATCGTCTTACATGAGAATCTTGCTCAGTGTCGAGAAACTGTCTCCTGGCATCAAATGCGAGAAGGGTGAGAGTTCCGTTTTGGTGGATGCACAATGGATGACGGCGTAGGGACGGGAGAGAAAGTCCCACCCCGGGATGACGTCATGAGAGCATGCCGGAATGATGATGAACTGGGCGACATCCAGAACGTCCTGAATGACAACGCGAGCTGTGCACCACGCTGTAGGATGAATACGATGCAAGCTAGCAGTACGGAGGGACAACCCAGAAAGTGGCGTCGTCACTTTTCGAAGTAAGCGGCAAGGTTTTTTGTCCATAACTGTTACGACAGCTCCAGTGTCAATAAGAGCCGATGCATGAACACCGTCCACAAGCACGTCAATGACATTCGTGGGGCTGCTCTGAGAGCTTTCACATTGCGATAGCGTCACAGCCCTTGCCTATTGAACTGCGACGACTAGTTTTTCCGCTCATGAGCAGTCGAACTTGGCGGCATGGGGGACAGGGAACGACGTCGTGGAGACGACGAGCTTCTAGGAGACAGACCTGGGCGAGACGACAGTGGTATAGACGGCAGTTCGTCGTTATACGGACGGCTAACTCGAGAGCAATTACGGGCTATGTGACTGGCATAACCGCAAGCAAAGCAGATGAGCCGGTTGTCGGGTGTGCGCTATTGGTTCGCCGGGGTAGGTCTCGCCCGGAACGGTGGCTCAAAAGGCTGCATGGTGGGCTGAAAGTGACGTTGAGGGGTTGCGCCAACATACGTAGCGGGCATCATCATCATCATCATCATCATCATCATCATCAGCCTGACTACGTCCACTGCAGGACAAAGGCCTCTCCCATGTTCCGCCAGTTAACCAGGTCCTGTGCTTGCTGCTGCCAATTTATACCCACAAACTTCTTCATCTCACCTGCCCACCTAACCTTCTGTCTCCCCCTAACCCGCTTCCCTTCTCTGGTAATCCAGTTAGTTACCCTTAATGACCAGCGGTTATCCTGTCTACGCACTACATGACCGGCCCACGTCCATTTCCTCTTCTTTATTTCAACTATGGTATCCTTAACCCCCGTTTGTCCCCTGATCCTCTCTCCTCTCTTCTTGTCTCTTAAAGTTACACCTACCATTTTATTTTCCCGTTGCTCTCTGCGTCGTCATCAATTTAAGCTGAACCCTCTTTGTAAGTCTCCAGGTTTCTGCTCCGTAGCTAAGTACTGGCAAGATACAGCTGTTATATACCTTCCTCTTGAGGGATAGTGGCAATCTACCTGTCATAATTTGAGAGTGCTTGCCGAGTGTGCTCCACCCCAGTCTTATTCTTTTAGTTACTTCCATCTCGTTGTTCGGCTCTGCGGTTATTACCTGCCCTAAGTAGACATAGTCTTTTACAACTTCAAGTGCACTATTGCCTATCTCGAAGCGCTGCTCCTTTCCGAGGTTGTTGTACATTACTTTCGTAATGCCAAGAATGGAGGTCGAGAGGCAGCTTCGGCGTAATTCAGAGGGGCCGGTGCTGGATCGACTTGAGGCGGCCTGGCGACAACTTGAGCATAACTCAGGGGCGCAGGAGCCGGAGGTTGTTGAGGGTGGTACGCATGCATGACGTCTGCTATTTCCTGCTCAATCACCCGACGAATGGGAGGGAGAAGGGTAGTGGCCGATTGTTGAACAGCCGGTGGGTGGGCAAAGGGCAAGAGAGAGAACTGGCGTGCGATTTCCTCATGGATGAAAGACTTGAGGACTGTCATCAATGCCACTTGGTTAAACTAGCCTCCCAGCCTGCCAGCGTTGCAGTTCGTGGTGGGGAGCAACGTTTCATCGAACGCTGCCGGTGGAGCTCCTCGTAGCTCTGACACAATGTGATGACCTTAGCCACTGTGTCGGGGTTTTTTGCCAAGCAGCATCGTGAAGACATCATTGTCAATGCCTTTCATGATGTGTCGGATCTTGTCAGACTCGCGCATGGTTTGATTGGATTTGTTGCACAAGGCCAGTACATCTTCAATATAGCTGGTGAATGACTCACCAGACTGCTGATCGCGTTCACGCAAGTGCTGCTCGGCTTCCAGGCAGAGCGGCCGAAAGCGTTGATTAGAGCGGTATTATAATCGGACCAGGGTGCAAAATAAGATGCGTGGTTGTTGTACCACAAACTGGCTACGCCAGCCTAGTAGAACACCAAGTTTGTCAACTTGCCGTCCTCGTCTCATTTGTTGGGGACGCTCACGCGCTCGTAAGTGGCGAGCTAGTCCTCCACGTCACTGCCATCGGCGCCAGTGAACATGGGTGGATCGCGGATCCTGGAGACACCAGGACAAGGGGGTGGCATGGGAGGAGTCATTTGCTGAGAGGTGTCATGGGGCATGGTATTTGGCAGGGTACGTGATCGAAGTTCCAAGGGCATCGAAAGGGAACGTCGCACTCTCTACCAGTTGTTAAGGCATTTATTAGACTGCAACCAGCGATCATACGCTATTGCGACAGTGACGTTCAATCAGGGACTCCCAGCGCGAGCGGCGTCCTTTTTGGGTAGACCCACTATAAGTTAATCATGAGTTTGATTCTTTGAGAGTTCGGAGGTATCGCTACAATATATAAATATATACCGATACATCATGCCACATCATTTGCGTACAATTATGAGTGAGATATCGACGATGGGCGACATGCTGTGCTATCAATTCTTACCGCTCTATCCAACAACAAAGGTTAGGTAACATCCCGTCATCTAATATAACAGTTAACACATAACAATGACCGCACAAGCAATCACACAAAGTCCGCATACCAAAACCAATCCGGTTGCTTGCACACACGAACACTTTGTCGTAGTAGAGGTGGTTCTGGCGATTCAGATGCCGCAGCCGACGCAGAAGACTCTGTCATATTTCATCCGTACTGGCCGGGGTGTGGGGGCTGGTGGTGGCGATTAGTTGTGGTGCGTCGTAAGCGTTTGGTTCGGTCCGCGTTGCAGGCAAAGAGAGCGTGTGCTGGTCGGTAGACTGCTGCAGCTGTGTTGCAGTGGAGTTCGGCGTAATCTCTCTTCTTGGAGTTTGCTTTGCACGTACCTCGAAAAGTGGTGGCGTTTCACCAGGCTCCTAATGTCTAGGGGGAAGATGGTCAGCGTGTGTGAAGCGGTGCACATCGCGCACTTTCACCATATGTGTCACGGCAGTGACAACCTGTGTCACCGCCCTTTCATCTCAGGAGACACTTTCACCACGTACAGTTTTCACCAAAACATTGTTTCCCACAGCAAACATATGCTCGCGCCCCCTAAAAAAATTGCGCTACGGTTTTTTAACTTGTCTTGTTTATCCTGCATGATTTTTTTTAAATTTCGTCTAAGCAAAGACAATTTTACTCGTGAATGGCGTTTACTAAACACTTAAGTGGGCGATTTGCCTGTCGCAGTGCTTGGCGTGTTCCGGTGGGCCATGAGAACGCTATAGATACTTTATTGCATCGGGCGGCTGCTTGCTCGAGGCCTCATTCTCAAGCACCTGTTAATGTAAGGCCTTGTTGACGGTTTGAACCGTTCGTTATTCCGCACCATAGGATGCTGCGTGATAGGGGGGGGGGGTTGCGAACATGTTTTGTTCAGGTAAGTTCAGTTTATTTTTTAGAGACCCCGTTTATAGGGGTGTTACGTAAGTGGTGTCCTTTTAATACAGTGAATACAATAATAGAACAATAAACATACTAAAACAAGAAACACGCGTTGAGAAATCCGGTCGTTTCAAACAACAATAACTAATTTGGCAAAATAAAGGATACAGCGGTATTGAACATACGGTGGTTATTTGTAGATACAACATGGTAGGGAAAGGCATCTAAATCTTACGCTGTTCGACAGGAAAATGAGGTGGAGAATGTAGTTCTTTGTGAACGTTGTTCTAAAACCTGTAGCGGATGACTTGTGCGTTTTGATGCCTTTGTGGTTGGGGCGATGTACAGTATGCTATTTAGCAAACTGTAAAAACATTTCTGGAAAATACCAAGGCTGGCTAGTGTACGACGATGCGCGAGTGATTGTTGTAATTCGGTTTCTTCTTTCAGCGTGAATATGCTTACGTCATATGAGTAGGATAAATGAATAATTCTTGCTAAACGATTCTGGAAAGATTTAAGTTTGTTGATGACGTGTGCTTGATGCGGGTCCCAGATTGACGAAGCGTATTCAACTTTAGTCTAAGTTGAGATCTGTACGCTTGCAGTCTAACGTTTTGTGGGACATGGTGTAAATGACGCTGCAAAAAGCCGAGTGAACGATTATCATATGATAATATGTGGTTGATGTGTATGCCCCAGTTAAAATAAGAAGAAATCAAAACACCTACGTTCTTTAACAATGCGACCACTTCAATGGGGCTGTTGGCTATTGTGTAGGAGGAAGGAATGGGCTTGTGACTACGGGTGAATGACATATGTTTACATTTTTTTGGATTGAGAGTCATTACCACGTCATTCGTCATGAGAAAATCAGCAAACTCCGTTGAGGTGAACGGGGGCCCGTTGTAACTGACCAGAACTTCTAGCAAGCCCTAAGTGGCAAAGGCTCTTAAGGGCAGACGTTGATGACATGAGACACACTCCTACCCTCTTTGATAATGAGTCGACCAGTATAAGAAACACGTTTGTCCCTAATTAAGCAAATTCTATGCGCACGCGGGACCAAGACTGCGCAGGGTAGTGCCATGGTTGAAGTGCAACAGGCCGTGCAGCTGGCTGTACTGCTTGGCAAATCTTGTTTATATGCACGTATTGTTTAATTTACAAATCAATTCATGAGCACCAGACAAAACTTCTGGCTAGCGTTTTCAAGCGGCTCGCACCTGAGTGCTCCTCATGTAGCATATTTACCACGCGCTCCCTCAGCTGTTCCGGATTTACAGCTGTTGCCCCTCACGTCCCACAACCCTGCTAATGTGATAGCTCATCGTGGCGAAGATATATAGTACGATTTCAATGCGTCTGCAGGCTGCCTGGGCCACCCGTTTAGCGTGAACTGAGCCACACGGCCTTGTGTAAAGATTCGCTTTGAGGACCTTGCAATCTTGTCCGTGGTCAGCGGGCGGCACTTGGAATCCTCGTCAGCAGTTCTAATAACGTTTTCAGTCAGGTTGATAGGAATAGAACACCTTTATTCACAGCATGGGTACATATATATCCATACATGACGTCACATGAATTTCGTAAGATTGAGAGCAAGATATGTATGATCACAGATTCTTTCAACGTGCTTGTAGATCGTGGCACGTGCCGGCAGCAATGTTATTTACTGTTTCAAGGTTGGGGTTTTGTGCGGCCTTACTGTACAATAACCTGTTTATTGATTTGTGGGGTTTACAGTCCCAAAATCACCATATGATTATGAGAGACGCCGTATTGGAGGGCTCCGAAAATTTCGACTACCTGGGGTTCTTTAACGTGCACCCAAATCTGAGCACACGGGCCTACAACATTTTCGCTTCCACCAGAAATGCAGCCGCCGCAGCCGGGAATGGATCCCTCGACTTGCGGGTCAGCAGCTGAGTACCTTAGCGACTAGACCACCGCGGCAGGGCTGCCCATTAACCTGGCTATATTTATCTAATCCTTTCAGCCTCCCCTCTTGGCGTTGCTCAGCACCATGTAAAAGTTCTGTTTTCATAGTAACATATGCATTTGTTATAAAATAAAGTGGTTTATTTCACTTTTAGTCTTCAGTGAAAGATTGCTTGGAAAAGCTAGTTCTCTTCAGAAGCTTTTCTA
Organism: Rhipicephalus microplus; assembly: GCF_013339725.1. Classification (NCBI taxonomy): domain Eukaryota; kingdom Metazoa; phylum Arthropoda; class Arachnida; order Ixodida; family Ixodidae; genus Rhipicephalus; species Rhipicephalus microplus. Next base: position 32,402 of record NW_023612849.1, on the reverse strand, counting down.
GTTCGTTAGCAACAGCCTTAGAGCCAACGAATTGGAAAAAAAGGTGGCCATGTGAAGATTTTAGGACAGTGTGTACTGCAAGCGAACTGTATCTTGGCAAAATATTTTATCTGGTTTAAGCGTGCTATTACGATCTTTTTTGCTGATTGTTTATTTTTGAGCACCATTCAGTATAATTTATTTATTTTTATTTTCACTGCGGAACTTACTGAAACGGAGAAGCCGAGGCAATATGAACTTCAACCTTGCCACAGCAAAACTGCTAGAACAGAACAGAACTTTTCATATGAAAATAAAGATTTGACAGGTGCAAAGGAACGCGCCAGTAGAAAAAGCATATACATGCATGTAACACGCAAAACAGCAAGCGTTACCCCTTCGGCTGGTACTGTTACTAGAGGGCTTATCAACTTGGCACCACATGGACGCGAAGAAATATTTCTCCAGAGTCAGCCTTGCTCTCTTTATTTTCAACGTTACCCGAAGTGCACCTTATGGGGGGACAGCACAGCAGTACTGTTATGAACCCTTCAAGCTCCTTGAAAATTCCTTGGAACCCTGGCCGTGTTTTGTGGTTTTTATAGCCTACGAGTGAGCTGTTTTCTGTCAAAGCTGCTTAGAACTGCCCACCTGAAATCAAAAGTGCCGGAGATCTTTCATCGAGCACATTTTACCCATTCTGCGGTACCTTTATGGTTCGCTGTTTACCAGCTCCACGATCGTCGCTATCGAGGAGAATAAACGCTGTTACTTTAGTTACTTCTTTTCAGGAAAGATGACGCGATGAGCATTTCATTGTGTTGTGCCGTTCTGCATTGTGTCCATTTTCCCCCCACTCAGCGGTGGACGAAACGGGCGTACTTGGTTCCTTTTTTGGGGAAGGGCAGGGGTTAAAACTGAAGTAGTGCTTGACCTTTACAATTTGCGATTGCATATGAACACTGTCCTAATCTTCATGCTTTGCCTCAACAGAGAATATGGGGGCATATAACTTATAACTTGGGAGTTGGGACGCTCGGAGGCCTTGCAGGATAAGAATGTGAAAACCTGTAAGCAGCCTAATGTACAAGCCGGCTTACCTTGACTGTGTAGTACTCGGCTGCTGACCCGCAGGGCGCGGGTTCGAATCCCGGCTGTGGCGGCTGCATTTCCGATGGAGGCGGAAATGTTGTAGGCCCGTGTGCTCAGATTTGGGTGCACGTTAAAGAACCCCAGGTGGTCTAAATTTCCGGAGTCCTCCACTACGGCGTCTCTCATAATCATATAGTGGTTTTGGGACGTTAAACCCCACATATCAATCAATTGACTGTGTAGTAAAGGGCTTAGCTGTTATCAGCTGGTGCTTCTCAGCTCGAGTTCTTTCTGAGCCCTGTCTCGTTCCGCTCCTATGGACAGAAGCGCGACTGCATCAGTGCGCGTAAGAATAGGCTGTGGCTCACCTGTATACTTTTTATGGTATTCAGCTACGATAAGCACCTTGCAAGAAAGGGCTAAGAGGGAAGGTACCACGCTGTATAAACTAAGTCAGACGTGAAGTTACGCGTCTATTTGGAGTGCAAAGTACCGGGTTTCTCTGCTGCAAATATTTTATTTGACGTATGACTGCCATCTGAATTCCAAAATTCGATAGCACTTAGTATACCTCGATCTGACCTTTCTCGAATTTTCTGAATGCGTATGTTCTGAAATCTGTGTTTTAACGTCATCGTTACTCGCAGCACTCAAACAAACATTGCGTTTTTTTAGCTAACCAGGTGCAACAGCGAAGGTGTGGAAAACACAGAAGAAAAGGCAAGCCACAAAAAATGGATCTGAAAAATAAGCGACATACCGTTATGCATTCACAGCAAGAAAAACTCTTTTCAGACTAAGAGAAGACGCAATTGTCAAAGTGGGGAACTCAAACATTGGAGATTCATAGCAAAAACAAGATGGCAACTATGTGCCGTCATGAGGCCTTTTCGATGCTGCTTACCACCTCCCGAGTATACCTCGTTAGAAGCAGCTCATTTCTCTTCGTTTTCCTATACATTCTTCCGATCTTTTCCTAAAATTCTTACGAAGATAATGTGTCCTCTTAAAATAGTCAACAACGAACCGAATAGTGCTGTGGCATAAAAAAATGGCAGCATATCCGTGTAGTGAATAATAGATAGTGGGGCGAAGCATCCGTCCGTTCATTCGTACTTGCTTCCGTCCATCTATGCGTGCGTCTGTGTGGCCGCCCGTGCGTCCATCCGCACGTCCGTGCGTGCGTGCGTCTGTTTGTGAGTGCGCACGTTCATCTGTGTGTCCGTCCCTGCTTTCGTCCATGCATCCGCTCCTGCGTCCGTGCATGCGTCCATCCGTCCGTGCAGCCATCCATGCGTCCGTCCCCGTCCATGGATCTGTCTGTTTGTCCATGAGTTCACCTATTCAACACTCTAAGTACCACCATCTCGCATCTTTTCATCATATATTCCTCATATAGAAGCACCGCCATCCAGTGGACTTTCCAAGGACTGAACGAGAGGAGGCACACGCACACTTTCGTACGGCTTGCGCTTCGTATCTACTTCGCAGCTTTAACAACCTCGAATTCATTATATATACTAGTTCACTCTATTCTTGGCACTGCGGCCCAACGCTTGCTAAACCTTTCTAAAACCTAGGAGGTTACGCCCAGCGAGTATAACGTAGCAACCTTTTCTTGTCTTCTGTGCGTTGTTGAACAATGAAAAATTCGCAGCGTGCGCGTTAACTGAAAGCCGAATTCTTCTGTCTTTCATTCCCCATTAACAGCCATTCGCATGTACATTGAGCACTATCTTTTATTGTTCAACAACGCACAGAAAAAATTTCTCACCGGCACCACCTTGGAGGTCGAAATGTTATACTTCTTACACATAACTACAACGTCTACGAGGGAGGAACGTGTGGCGCTATAAAGAGCTTTGCCCATAAAACTGTTGGGCTGTCGCATTCAACCTTGTTATTGATATAGTAGTCCATGTGCCCCACATAACATCGTCCACAGTCTATTTGTGTTTTTGATCTGTTTCATGCCGGGCTACAGCAATGCTCCAATGATGTATCTCCGACACGGTTCACAACAACAGAGGCTAGGCACGCTATCTACTGCGCCATAGTCACTGAATGCAGACCCTGTACATACGAGTTTTTGTTGCCTCCCATTTCCGTCTCCGGTACACTTGGTTGGTTGGGTGGGTGGCGGCACCCTCTGGAAGTGGTAAAGTACTTTTCACGATTAGTGCCTGAAAATGCTTGCGCGTTGCCATTCATCTCTCCCATTTGACACGTTTCAATAGAAGTATAATTTATAAAAGCCTTAAAGAACCACAAGCTCGCGACTTCAGACGAATAGTCGTAAAGACGTCCCAGTAACTCGTAGGGTCAATTCAAGTCTGCGAAGTGCACCTACCTTTTCAGGCAGTAGCACCAAGTTCTCTGCTTACGGTCACCACGAGGCAAGCCACGGTTGGGCTTCAAGGGTGGCACGATGGGCTTTTTGCTGCCTCTTGCTGCGCTCTTGGTGTTAAAAACACTAGAAGATGCTGCGAAAAGGTCACCTTAACGCAATTTCGGCCTTCTGCATACCACGCTCTTCCGTGTATTATGCATATTTGACTGATTATGTTGTCACTATTACCTACAGCTGCCACAAGGATTTGTTTACTCTTTGATCTTTGTTTACTCTTTGATCGGTATAATGACGTGCCACCAAGTGTCAAAGAGTTTGCATGGCGGCTCGCCCGACTACCCCCGATACGCTTGCTTGCTCATAGGAAGCTACCGCAAGACCGCAGCCCTCTCATCATCACGTGTCCATTGCTGCTGCAGGCGTCGACGACTACAGCTACAGGTCAGGCTCACGACCGAGGCTTCAGCGCAATGACTATCTTCAAGAATAGAGGTACGAACACTGCTTCATTTATCCCCGCCAGCTGGTCATCACCTATAAACACCCGACACACAATGCATTTGGGTCACTACGTTGGGGCAGTACAATGCGTACCACGAGTGTCCCGTGTGTTACCGTTTTGGTATCACCGAATATATAGCTCGTTTCTGTCATTGGCAGCAAGAGACATCCCGATGCGATCCGTCATAAGTGTCTCCTCGAGCTTGCTGTGTTTAATGGTCGCAACAATGATCCCTGGCCCAGCAGTTCCGGGAGTGCCTCACGATGCGAGAATTGACGTAGCAGCTCTTACGCTACTGGCTGTAGTTCGACACCTCCCCTTGCCCGACTCCATTTCTCACATTCAAGTGGACCATGACTGTCACCACCTCCACCACTGGGAAACTAGTGGGCGCTACCGATGAAGATGTGGTTGCACAAAAGAATTTGCCTCACATTTATCTGCTATTTAAGATGTTCAAGAGAAAGATGCATGTGTTGATGTATGATGGTTTGTGTGCAAGCGCTTAGTGGACGTTGGTGCAATGGTGTGTAGTTGTGAGGGTTTTCTTCAAGAATCGCTTCAAGAATCACAAATCAACAGTATTTTTTGGTGTTGGTGGCAAATACTTCATCCTCTGAAAGTTTGCGCTGGTAACGTCATTTGAAAGAACCTTATGTAGCGCGAGGCGAAAAAACGAACACAGGAAGGAATAGAAGGAGAAGACAGAGCGCTCTGTCTTCTCAGTCTATTCCTTCCTTTGTTCGTTTTTTTGCCTCGCGCTACATAAGGTTCTTTCAAATGTTCCACCAACAAGCCCACATCGCCACTCTTGGTAACGTCATGTTGGCAGGGAAGAAGTTCACAACAGAGTTTTCGCTACTGTGGCATTCCATCAATGATGTCATTCTCTGCATCGACTTCCTCCTAGACTGTGGCGCTTTTGTCGACTGTGAAACCGGTGAATTTTCTGTCAGCGATAAAATTGCTCCCAATCCTTGTTTATGAGCCGCAAGTCATGGATCACACTGAATATTTGCGAGGAAGTGGCAGTGCCACCGTTTTCAATCAAATCAGTTGCGGAACTAACTTCTGTTCCGGCCACATTCGCCATTGATGCCGTCTTGAAACCTGTCACAGTTCAATGTGCTAAGAAAGGCGTAGTAGTGCCTCGTTGTGTTATATTGGTTGATGACACAGAAACCTCGCTTCGGGCACTTAACTGTTTGCCAATGCTCATTGGGCTACCTCGAAGAATAAGCTCGGTGGGTGCTATGTCATTGAAATCTCTATAACTGCAATTAAGAAGGACGTAAAGTATGAATCGTCAGTCACTTGCGAGATCAGTTGCTCCAACGAGTCAATATTGTTAAAGCATGATTACCAAGTCTTTACGTCACACGAGCAGAATACACTATTCCATCTCCTGGGAGGGCATAATTCTATGTTTCAAATTTGTCAAGAGATGGAGGCACTCTTTCAACCAAGTTCTCGTGCTAAGGACAGGATTGAAACAAGCACTGCCCATCTGATCCAGCAAACACCTTACCGAGTGTCTAAGTCAGAGTTCGAAGTTGATGCCGAAGAAGGTGGCCGCTCGATGGCCTTTTGGCGTACAGCGAAAACACCGGTTATCTTTCTGTAGCTGCTTGTTTTAGACTGAAAGAGGCATATCAGCTTTGCATCGGCGTGCCCCATGCTGATTAAAGTGGCAGAAGAAGCATTTGAACTATGGTATAGATGTGGCGTGCAATACTGATGCCGCTGTGAGGCCACCTTTTCTTCGGTCTGAGGGATTCGTCGAAGCAGCTCTCTGATATGGAAGTGCGTCCTTTTTTTGGCTTTCGAACTCCACTCGTATGAATTGTAGCATGTCATTTAGCTCGGCGTCCGACGCAGCTGGCCCCTCTGCTGGTGAAGTCGACGAGGAAGCTTAAGCATAACGTGCTTGGGTGGGCCTTGTCAAGACACGGTGTCGTTTTAGGGGCAAAGCTCTTTAAAGCGGCACCCTTTCGTTCCTCGTAACAGTGCGTAACATGTCTTACGATTTGATTTGCAAGGTGGTGCCGGTGGGAGATTCCCTTTGCATTGGTGAACAATAAAAAATTCGCAGCGTGCGCGTTAACTAAAAATCCGAATTCTCCTGTCTCTCATTCCCGTTAGCAGCCATTGGCATGTACATTGAGCACTATCTAACAAGAAAGGGTTTATATGGTATACTCGCTGGGCGTAACGTCTTTGGTTTTAAAAAGGTTAGCAAGCGCTTGGCCGCAGGGCCACGAATACAGTGAACTAGTATATACCATGAACTCGAGGTTGTTAAAGGGGGGAAGTAGATACGAAGCGCAAGCCGCAAGAAAGTGTGCGTGTGCCACCTCTCGTTTATTCTTGGAATGTCCGCTGGATGGCGGCGCTTCTATATGCGGAATATATGATGAAAATTTGCGAGATGGTAGTACTTGAAATCTTGACTAGATGGACGAACGGACACGCAGACAGATGCAAGGATGGACGCACGGATGGCTGCACGGACGGATGGACGCATGAACGGACTCAGGGGCGGATGCATGGACGAAAGTAGGGATGGACGCTCGGATGGACGTGTGGACGCACGAACAGACACATGCATGGACGGACGGATGAATGCACGGACGGTCACACAGACGAACGCATGGACAGACGGAAGCAAGAACAAGTGGACGGATTGATGAATACAGTGAACTAGTATATACCATGAACTCGAGGTGGTTAAAGGTTGGAAGTAGACAAGAAACGCGTGCCGTAAGAAAGTGTGCGTGTGCCACCTCTCGTTAAGTTTTTGGAATGTCCGCTAGATGGCGGTGCTTCCATATGCAGATTATATGATGAAAAGTTACGAGATGGTGGTACTTAGAGCGTTGACTAGATGGATGAACGGACACACAGACAGATGCATGAATGGACGCACGGATGGCTGCACGGGCGGGTGGACGTATGGACGGAAGCAGGGGCAGATGCATGGACGAACGCAGGAACAGATGCACGGATGGACGTGCGGACGCACGAACAGACTCACGCACGGACGGGTGGATGGACGCATGGACGATCACACAGACGGACGCATGGACGGACGGAAGCAAGAACGAATGGATGGACGGATGCTTCGCCCCACTCTCTATCATTCACCACGTAGATATGCTGCCATTTTTTTGTGTAAGATCATTGTCCAGCGGCAGAGCCTTCCGCAAGATATCGATGAACACAGCTAAATATGTTAGTGCCAGCAAGTTAACCTGTCCAGGCAACAATTATTCAGGTGCGTAGCGCCTTACAGCCTTCCTAGCTCACGGATGTCACCAGCCATTGTCACCCTTCAGAGATTTCTCAGCGGCGTGAGATGGTGCTGAATAATCATCGTCTTATAATCACTTCTTAAACATACCCATGGCGTCAACGTAGCGAGAATCAGTTGTGGTCAAACCCGCATTCAGTATGGCTGCATCACCAGATAGAAATATTTTCAGGTAGTAGAATTTATTGAATGGCGTATGGTTGTTCTTCTGAAAAATAGGCTGTTGGAATGGCTCCCAGAAGTCTGTCCACTCTTGAATATCTTCTTGGAATGTTGGGCTCTGCAGCTGTGCAACCGGGGTGACATGAAATTTGCGGGATTATTGTGCCTGAAAGCCGAATCTGCTGTAATTTTACCGCTGGTAGCTTGTGCATGGCCGGCCGGAGCTTGTTTCATTTGGAATATTCGGGTACCTGTCTCGGTGAGCATGCTGTCAGCTCATTTCAATATTCCGCTATAGCTGTGTACTACTTTTCAATACGTTCCATCGGGCTATATCGCTTATACTACTCGTTCATCTGCGAGAGCTCGTCATTGCTAGCCGAGAGCCACTGCTTCACGAGAGGAGCGCGACCTTGGACATCAAAGACCTGTTTCGCGACTTAGAGCTTCGTGATGTCGACACTAGCTTAATCTAGTAATCTTCGCGCACTGTGAATAATTTTTGTGTTTTCCGGACATCACGCAGGTCATTGCCTTTCAGTCGGTGCGTTAGGAGAGCACCGCTGCTGGCTGATGCCATTTCCCCAATGCCGATACTCACCTTTACGATTCGTGGAGTTCTCACTGCCAGTCACGCAAAGCGTGAGTAGAATCCCTGCTTTGCCGTGCGTAGAAGACTGCTCCACCCGCGGGTTTTCGGAAGGAAAGTGTGTGGACGCTAAGAGGTTTTCGGCGCGGAATAACTCAGCCTGAAGCCATCGTAACGCCACGATCGAACGTGTTCTACTGCTACTTCTTTGCCTTCAATGGTTGGCAGCATTTATTATATTTTTAACAATTGCCTAATGAAAGCGTAGTAGATTTTCACTTCGCAATAGGAAGAAGAATACTACGCCCCATTACTTGCAGTAGGCGACTTTATTGGCGTAGAAATTTCGAGATGTTTGTGTAACCTGTGTGACTAAGCTCATGCACCTAAGCAGTTCCGATAGCACGCCACAAGGGATGAAAATCCGTTGCAATTTAATGTAAATGCACCTCGAACACACCGGCCATTCTGGTAGCGGTACCTTCTGCCAGAGGGAACTCCAATCGCTGCATAGGGGTTGCAATGACAGGCTGCGAAAAGAGAAACAGGGTGAAATACTGGCTTTAAAAACTAAGGTAAAAAATACTCAGAATTATAATAACTCAGGCCTGTGTGGAGTATGCAGCACAGTCGCAGAAAAATCTAGTGGAACCTCACTTCTTAATCCGCTTAGTGAGGTTTCCGTCACACATATGTAAGAAGTTGTGCCAACTTTGTTGTTGCGTCTCGATCGCGGCGGCCACATTTTCGATGACGGCAAAATTGCTCCAAATGATTGCATGCATGTTTCTGTATAAAGTTAAAGAGAAGGCCGTCACCTCCGCAAAGCAGGAAAGCTTTGTTGAGAATAGTTATTCTTTCGAATGATTAATCTCAGCAGTATAATTTTCTTTTGTTTCTAAAATTTCAAGACAATGCCTATAAAGTTTATTGGCTGCCTCCGATCTGCTGCAACCCTGACAGAATAGCATCGATGGTTAAAAAGTTGCTTTGGTTACAATATCTCGCAATGCTCTCAAAATATTGTAGTCACTAGGGCAAACAATTACCGGGGTTAGTGTACTATTGATGTAAGGAGATACATGGTTATACACTATGCTATATCTGGTAAAAAACTTTCAGCATAATTTGATGTGCCGTAAAAGCGTGTGACACTGTTTTTAAAACTTTTGTTCGTGAATTTGAACGCAAATGTAAACATAATAATTCTCAAGCAGTTGTCAGCTTTGTCAGTACGGTGCCCCTACACGGTGGTCTAGTAGCCAAGGTACTCGGCTGGTGACCCGCAGGTTGCTGGATCGAATCCCGGCTGCGGCGGCAGCAATTTCAATGGAGGCGGAAGTGCTGTAGGCCCCCGTGCTCATATTTCGGTGCACGTTAAAGAACCCCAGGTGGTCAAAATTTTTGGAGCTCTACTTTACGGCGTCTCTCATAATCTTATGGGGATTTTGGGACGTTGAACCCCACATATCATCATTTGCCAGGAGGTTGTCGAAATACACCGCAAGCCATCTTGAGCATCCTCAATACTGTCACTATAAGTTGCCACATGTATTTTATACGTGAATAAACTGACAAGTGTTTTCAAATTACAACGTAAGAAACAGCTTTAGACAGCCGCTGGAGCTTTTGAACTTAATAGTTCCTTTAAAAGTTCAGAATACTTCATATTTAAATGCTTACAGGTAGGTATTTTATATCGTGTCACCAATTTGACGATAATTGAATGCGTCGTACTCAAAAACTGAAAAGAGCCTTCGGTATACGGGGGTTTGTTTTTCCTTTACATGGCGATTCGAAAGGTAATGATAGTGCAGCTTTTCCAGGACCAACAGATGCGAAGTAGCGCAAGTATTAGCACTGAGTATGTACCTTCTGGGTATACACATGCGAATGGACCACTCCGCCTGTCGCACTCTGGAAGAAAAAAAAAGACAATTGATGGTAGGTTCACCTCATGAAAAAGCGAAGAAAACAATACTAGTTTGCGTCGATAAAGGCAAGCTTTCCTAGGTAGCTGCCCAAATAAACAAGCATGATGTCGTCTTATTGCTTATTCGGTGAGAAATTTCGATAGTTAGACTTTGTTCACCTTTGTTTCTTGTACACAATTTTAGCATTAAGGTTTCTGAGATACGAAGTTCACCATGAATGGTGCCACTTATTGAAATACCTACAGGACGATTGTGTGTACGCTAATGATTGACTAATACGATTGATCAATGGCTTTTTGGTTGTTGCGTGGTGACTCAGGAGTGAATTAGTCATTAGTGATTTAGGAATATTAAGATTGGCTGCTCAATTCTAGCTCATTTGCTGCTTGTCGTGCTTCTACTTTTGATACGTGGCAAAGTGGTGGCGTGGCTGAGTACTAGTTTTATACGTTTATTGTAACTCTAGACGCTACAAGTTTTACTACTATTTCCACGATTCCGTTTGCCACAGCCACGGCTTGGTAACAGTGCCTTTTGAAGCAGGCAGCGAGCAGTTTCATTTACATTTTTGGGAGAGAAGGGTAGATTTCAACAAAGTATTACGAGGAGGTTGGACGTGTTATTGTATATGAAGTAGTCGTGTGATCATCGTGGCCTTAACAGGTACGTGGAGAAGACAGGCACTTAAAGCGTAACTTGCAGTCACACGTACTTTGATGCCATCACTTTTTTAGTGCTATATATAGCCGAAAAACCCGAAAATCATTACAGCTAATGTTATAAAAACTAAGTGCACTATATACGGCAGATTAAATGTAACGCCATACGTAACCTTTTTTCAGCCTAACCATCTGGGATCGAGCAGCGTTTAAATATAGCCTGCTGAATTTTACGAACGCTGACGTCTGGTTCGCTAGTCTTTTATAGAAGTGGACTGGACACTGGAAACACAGCAAAAATTAACCCAACAAGGTGCCTATTTCACGGAGTACATAAGCACTGTCCAATTCTTTCTAATAAAATTGCATATCCCGCATCACAATATGAACTGACGCATCGCTGACATGATGGTGGCACAGCACATTTTCTCTAAAAGTTTCTAGACATGGCGTGGCTCTGTGGTACAATACGTGCGTGCCGCGTACAATGCTACGGTTGCATTTCTGCTGGGACTGTAAGTTTTACTATTTGCATCCGTCGAGACAATGCTGGTGAGGTCGTCTTTCCTAACGCTTTCGAATTTACATCACAAATGCCTTTTCTCGACATCCCTAGCAGATATATATCGTCAAACACCTAAGCTGTATTACAATAAACCACGGCCCATGGTCAATTGGTTCATGCCACAATTTATGAAGTATCGGCTTTGGTGGTGTAGGCGAGAAGTTTTTCGAGTATTCATGTCACAACCAGAATGTCAGATTATTTCTTTACTCTATCATAGTCAATTTTGGTCTACACAAAGTTAAGAATGTGATTACTTGAGCCGGCCGACTTAGGTGGCTAGATAGGTCTGTTCCTCTTTTGTACAATCGCGCAGTCAACAGGAAGCCTTTGGGGAACCTCACCTGCCAGCTTCAGGTAATTTGTTTTTCCAAGAAGCGCCGTCTTGCTGGCTCGCTAATGGAACTCGCAAGGTGACTGCCATGGCAAGTATGTATCCATCTAATAGCGTACGGCCTTCCACGCCTGAATTGCGTTTCCGGAGAATTTGTCCGGTGACGCGGTACTTCTCGCCAGTCATGTGAACGGCCTCCGCTCGCTTAAAAATAGCGCGCATGCCTCCTCGGCACCTGGCAATGTGTTGGTGGTTCAAGCACCGACCGTGGACGGTGTTGAGGCCACCTTAGCGCGTCAACATTGCTTTATTTACGCCACAGTGTCACAACGCGGCACGACATCGCATGGGTTGCGCTTGCCTGGGAACGTTATGGATGCTTCTAATGGCATAGAACTAGTCTCCGTGATTCTGACGAAAGCTGGGTTTCTGAGAGACGCCGTCTATGCGTCCTTTGCCATAAATTGCTCCACCATGAGTACCGAATTCAGTGTATCCTCCGCAGATGCCAACCTCCCCTCTTCATGGGGATCACCTGGTAGCTCCACGGAGCTGCAGTATATCACCGTGCATATTCCTGTCACGACCGATGCCTTGATAGCGTCCAGCTACCAGGTGTCTCCTGCCGGGCTCCCAACACTGTGGGCAACAAGTTTCATGTTGGATTTTGCTGCTTTACCGGTCAGAGCAAAGCCTCGTGTGAAGCCAGCTCTACTGAGAACAATCGCGCGCTGCACCGGTCTCTCAGGATGCTCTCACAGCAACAGTGTTCCTCGATGCGGGCGCTGTTCTAATTTACACCCGCCATCCCGCCATCACCAGCTCCCTGTGAACTGCCACTGTTCTGTTGCTTTGAAGACCACGGCATCGAGTGTAATTCGACTATGAACTCACCTGGCAGCCTCCATGCCAGGTGGACATGTCAAAAATGAATAATTGTCATCTACTACCTTCGGGGTGCTGCCAAGGCATGGTGCGACTATGAAGGCACTCAACAACAGTCCTTGCATGAATGATGTGCGCCATTGATCACTATATTCGGCTGCTTTCATGTGACTGCTACCACCTCTCTGGCAGCTTATTGTCAACTGCTGATACTGAGTATGAATTGCCAACATATACAGGTTTGACAGCTTCGTGTGGGCCCAGGTGCTCAAACGACAAGATATGCGACGTAAAAATGGCAACATGTTCATCCAACATGAGCACACATATATAAGAAGGGTTTAAAATAACATAAATGATCTTAAAATCATTTGTGGCGCTATCGTCCCTGCAGTTCCTCAGTTATAGTACATGGTTCCCGCGATCCTGACACCACGCAGCTATTTAGCATCACACTGCTTGTGTGCCACTCACACGTCACTGTCGACGAGATGGTCGGACGTGTCGTCGTGTCAGCTTGAGGTCGTGGTGCTGCTATCACGACAGTAGCTGGGACGGCCATTTTGCTGTAGCGTCGCTGGCCACACGTGTGCTTGCAACCACGCCTGGAACACTGCTTGGCTGCAGTCCCGCAGCGAGGCTTCAGCTTGCATGGCTTGGTTGCCTCCGGAGTGACCAACTCGCTCGCGGGTCTCGATGACGACGCTTGTTCCGGCGTCACCTGGCGTTGCTTGTTGTTAAGGTTCGCCTTTGGTCCACCCGTTAAAGGTTAAGCGCCGCAATGGACCGGTAGCCGTCGCAACCCTCGATCTCTTCCGCTGTCCGAATGCCTCGACCCACCTGGCTTCTCTTGCGTTCCAATCTCCTTCGTCTTTTTTTCCGCTCCCTCATGAGCGGCGCCACCACGCACCGCACACATTTCCTCCTATTTTCACCTCTAAATACATGTTGTGCAAAAAAAAAATTACTCCACTTGTCACACTCCCCCCTGCTTTCAGAACGTTGCCCACGTGTACGATTCGCTTCGACGCGACACAATGGCACACAAAAAATACTTACTTATGTGACCACCGCGCACATGCACAGCACTTCCCGTACGTCTAGCACAGCACAATTAAGGCCCGTGCGTTCACGTACCAGCACACCAGGGTAGCTCGCCATGAGGCACACAGACCCTGCCCGCTTCAACGCGAGAACACATGCACACACGCACAATGCACAACTCACTATGCACGCGGTGGGTTCCTCTTAGTCTTCGCTAGGTTGTGACAAGCACCAGCTTGTCAACGTCAGGAAAAGTTTTGTTTTTTCGCTTGAACACTTTGGCCCGGTAACGTCGTTGGCGACCCTGTGAACGTTATGGTTGAAGTGCCGGAGACCGATATGTTGGTACACTGGGTTTGTCCGAGTCATAAAAGTGGTGTGACGAGGACTCCTGCCTGTAGCAAACACAGCTGACCACGTTATTGGACCTCTGTTGTAGTGCTGCACTTTCGCCGACGCGATGGTACCTTCGGCAACGTGTACGAAGGCGATGCCTCATCTCTTCTTGGTGTCGACGTCCAGCCAGATAGCGGCGATTCCTATCATGCTTTAGGCCATAGCGTGGGTGATTACCATCGAGCTCTACATGGCGTTGGCTTTAGGTGTCTTTTCGCATACTTCGTCCGCTTATCACCGTTTACTGCCGCTAGACCCCTCTTCCTCAATTTGGGAACATATGCTGATAATCGGTTCATTACGGGCACCCCGTGTCGTCTACCACAGTGTGTTGTAGACGTCGTGGGCGTCACTTGCTCAATGTCGCTGCAGCTGCTGAAACAATCGGCCTTCCTTTGAGTTGCTATCGAAGCGTCGAGCAGCGCTGCCTCGGGGAGGTTCCCAAAGATTACATCGTGCAGGGACTTTCTCATGCATCAAGCACGAACCACTCCTCTAAAAAAGGGTGTGTCCAGAAAAACCACAGCTCCCGGGAAGTAGCGCACCTTTCTATCCAAGAACTATAGTGGTCTATAAGTGCCATTTAATTTTTTTTTCTGGCACTATTGCCTGTCGGACGACGACCGTGTCACGGCCAGCTTCGCAAAGCACAGTAACCGGCCACTTGTCAAAAAATCCTTCCTCCACTGGCATATTCTAGATTCCTTGCGAAGCAACGCCCCTGCTGACTGTGGTATTGACGACGAGAATCCTCTCTCCATCCTTGAGAACAAGGAATCTTTTATTCCAGGAAGATTCTTCGATTCTTCCGGTGTATGGTGTACTGCAACCATGCACGACGCTTCACTATAGACCTTTCCTCGAGGGAAAAACTTCTCCTTGTTTGGTCACACCTTCTCGCCTGTTCGACAACAATAATCACCTTTAGTGCGCGTCCAACACTCGGCTGCTTTGTGCCCCTTCTTGTCGCAAAATAAACAGCGATTGTCTACCCGATCTCACACATGTGTCTTTATTTTATCGGTTCTTAGATGGGATCCTTAAATCAATTCCTTCTAAGGCCGCTCATGCCAAATCTAAACAAAGCCTGAGCCTCACCGAAATTGCTAGCTGTCTGAGAGAGTTTCTGGACAGTTCGGCAACTTTTGTCTTCAATAAAACTCTTAATGAGCAGAAACCACTCTTGCGATATTGCTCGGCAATCATCAGCTCCCTAAGGCCCTTATAGATTTTCTCTGGCTCTGCGAGCTACAGCTAATGATTGAAGTACCCCGAGAACCTCGAAGCATACTTCTTGGTAGTTTTCCGATCTTCGGGTCTAGCGTTACAGAATTTATATCGGTACTGTCTGCCATGTACACAAACCATTGCAGGAGTGCCCGCTTTAGCATGTCGTAATCCAAAGCAATAGTCGGGTCCAAGCTTCCAGTGACAGTAAATGCTTCTTCTGTCATGCATAGACTTGGCGAAAGCGCCCACTTCTCTCGGGGCCAATCCTGTCAAATGGCTACCCGTTCAAAGCGTTGCAGATATGCATCTAAGTCGTCCCTTTCATCATTGAACGGCGGTATAAGCTTTTGGGGACTACACGCGTTTGACGCAACAGACGCATTTGTGCTCACAGCATTAACATCATGGGCTGCATGCGGACTAGTGGCCCTTTCTTAAAGCCGAAGCTTCAGCTCAAGCACCTTAATCTCTTGTTCTAGCAGCTTTCGTTGCTGCTCCGCTTTCTCGCGAGCTGCCTCACGTTCCTCTTCGCTCAACTGGTGTTTCCGTGCCAATCCCTCCAATGGTGACAACTTTTCCAATGGTGACAACGTTGTCGCTATTTATGTCTCACCCCTGTGTTTGAGCGTTGACTACCAATGTAATTTAGCCAATCCTGGCAAAGCTCGGCAAATGTGCCAGGTTTGTGTGGATCCAGGTGCTCAAACGACAAGAGATGCGACATAAACAACGGCTGCACGTTTATCCGACATGGAAAGACATATATGAGAAGGGTTTACAATAGCATAAATGATCTTGAAATTCTTTGCGGCGCTATCGCCCCTGCAGTTTCTCAGTTACAGTACATGGTTCCTGCGACCGTGACACCGCGCAGCTGTAAAGCAACGCACTGCATGAGAACCACTCACAGGTCGCTGTCGACGAGATGGTTCTACGTGTCTTCGTGTCACCTTGAGGTCGAGGTGCTGCTATCACGGCATTCGCTGGACAGCCGCTTCGCTGTAGCGTCGCTGGCCAGACGCGCGCTTGCTACCACGTGTGGAACACCGGTAGGCCATTCCCGCAGCTAGGCCTCAGCTTGCCTGGCTTGGTTGCCCCCGGAGTCACCACCTCGCTCACGGGTCTTAATGGTGACGCTTGTTCCGTCGTCGCCCGGCGTTGCTCGTCGTCCAGGTTCGCCTTTGGTCCATCCGTTAGAGGTTTTGTGCCGCAACTGACTGGTAGCTATCGCAACCCTCGGTAGCTGTCACAAGTGGCTCAACCCGCCTGGCATCTCGAGCGTTCCAATTTCGTTCGTCTTCGCCCTGCTCTTTCATAAGTGGAGCCACCGCGCATAACACAAATTTTCATCCTCTTTTCACCTCTATATACACGCTGTACTAAAAACGTACTCCACTCGTCACAAGAAGGCAACTGGGGTTTCTACCACCCTCCCTTCTCGCAATGACACAGATCACGAAGAGGATTCAAAACAAGTTGGAAAGAAAGCAACAGCATCCACTCCTAATTTGGCCCATGTCAGGAGCCACATCAACTCGAGCCTCTAGCGCAGTCATTGGCCGAGTGTGCGGATGCTCGCCTCTCACCAAGTGCCACCTTCACAAAGGAATCTCAGTCCGTATCCCACCCGAGGGCGACGTCATCAAAGAGCTGCCACGGCAAGTCGCGGTTGCAGCTGAACCCAAGGCTTCTGGCCTAGTAGGCGTGATGGCACGTGACACATCGCAAACACTGGAAGGGCATGATTTCGCTTACAAGCCTGCATCTGAACTCTGCTCAGCAAGGTCGCAGATGCCTAGCGGGACACCGCATCGCAACTCGGTGCACCCCGAAAAGAGCAGATGCTACCGCTCACTGCGAGTAGTCGTGGTAAAGCATTCTGCATTTCCGTGTCATGTCTTCCCAGCTGCGAAGTGGTTGCCGTCAGAATAACCTACAACCGATGCGACCGCATTGCATCAGCCACACCCACCTGCTAACAGGGCAATCTGAAAGTCACCACATTTCTTCGATTGCACAGCAAAGACCAACTAGACAGGTTTGCAATGACCAACTCGAAACAGCCAGTGTCATGCACCAGACTATCTGGCATTGATTGATACGAGGAGTGTAACGTCCCAAAATCACCATATGAATATTAGAGACACCATATACAAGTGCTCCGAAAATTTTGACCATCTGAGGCTCTTTGAAGTGCACTAAAATCTGAACACACCGGCATACAGCATTTTCACCTCCATCAAAAATGTAGACACCGCAGTCGAGATTCGATCCCGCGACCTGCAGGTCAGCAGCCTAGTACTTTAGCCACTAGACCACCGCGTTGATGCCGAGTATCTGGCATTTCAGCCGGAAAAGTCCAGGCGTGTTCATGACTGACCACAATGGCACCTCCAGTGTCACCCTCTAGAGACTACATCGGTAGCTCCGTGCGCTCACTGTCATGGCCTAGTGCAAGGATCAAATGCGGAGTGGAGCTTTGGCTGTAACACTGTAGCAGCGTGAAGAACAGAACGACAGAATCAAATTAGGAACAGCAGGCACACAAAAAAGGGTGTTCTCTATTGTATCTATTTGTTCCATAGAAAACCTTTTTCTCATTCATATGCGAAGGCATTGTACTTATTGCGCCCCCAGTTCAGGTGTTACTGGGCCATCAGAGTGTCCCTGGCTTTGCAGATTACAAAAACGTACCACATTGGTGTGCTGCCATGTTTAACATACTTGTCGTCTATTCTTCAGTTCGTCTTTACGTTCACTGCACGTTATGTTTTATTTCCGTCACTGCCTGCAAAACAAAACCTCCTAGAAACGTTTTAGAGCTGTGCAATAAATATTTTTATTACAACAAAGATATATAGAAGCTTTTAAGAAGTGAATCTACTGAATGACACTAGGTAGCGCTGGAGAAAATTATGCAATGAATGGATAACAAACGGCTGTAACGTGCTAGACCACGCCATTCGAATCAGGTTGACGCAGGAGTGTTTTTGTGTAGGGCTACCTTGTCACGTGTTTAAAGATATGAACCAAAGCACAAATTAGGACAAAGCACGGGGACTCGTTCTGTGTGTTACCCACAGAGACAAAAAAATTGCTGACGCATTGCAGGAGTTGGTCAAAGATTCAAAGTGATTGAAAGGCCGACTCCGGCGATTTTTTTACCATGTCAGCATGGTGGTGCTTTTATGTTCCTTAGACACTGTTCTCACGCGCCCAATAACTGAAATCCTAAAAATTGAAACAAAAATAAGTTTTAATTGCCGAAATACCGTAATACCAAAACCAAACGCCAACTGAGTGCGCTTCTACGTGTGAGGTGAAGATTTGCCTGACGCTTCCGGAACCTGCCGATTGCACACGATGCCCACCAGACGGCACTACCTGTCCACGTCATCCGCGGCGATTAGCTAAAACGCTTACGTTATTATGGTGAATATATGGCGAATTGTGTGTGGCTCACAACGCAACACCACTTCGCACCTATCGCACGCCCACCAACACAGAAAAGGATATCACACGCCTAACCAAAGAAGCGATGGCCAAACTCACACAATCCAGAGCAGACAACCAGACGCTGCAGTGGCACATCAGTTCGTCACTTCCGCCTGGTAAAACTCAACGCCACACACACACAATGTTGCCAATATATCTGGCAAGCCAGGTGAGTGCTTCGAATCAAGCTTTAAATCTCAATTTAAGAGAATCTCCAAACTCGCAAGCCTGCAATTTGGCATGAATGGCGCAAACCTGCAAGTGAACATGCCCACTAAATTTCATTCAGATCCGCTCACCTCTCCGATTCATTGTTTTGTACTTCAAGATAGTTCATTCTACAATGAATTACTCTGTATTTTTTCTCTTTTTCTTTTCTTCAGTAGATCAGTGCTATCCTTTTATTAAAGAATTCCTTTATGAATTATTTCCGGTTTTGGAAACTTCTCCAGCGTGGGTGTGCGCCACAGATTCAAGGAACGTCACTTGGCTTCGCTTGTGCTTCACATCTCTCCTTGTTCTTCTTTGCCCACTGACAACCGAGACGACATGTTGGTGCGTAGGTGAGTAGCAAGGATAGGGTGGGTGTGCATAGTGAAAACAAAGGATGAGCGCCGGGCTTTCAAAGAACGATGACGAGCTCTGAGAAGAGAGTGCTCCGTTTCCCTCCACTGGTCACCCTGTTATAAACACCTGTTATGAAATGGGCAATTGTGCGTACTTTTCATTCACCGTTCCATGAGAAGCGCCCCGCCACGGAGGTCTAGTAGCTAAGGTACTCGGCTGCTGACCCGCAGGTCACGTAATTGAATCTCGGCTGCAGCAGCTAAATTTCCGATGGAGGTGGAAAGGTAGGCCCGTGTGCTCAGATTTGAGATTTGTGTGCTCAGATTTTGACTAGGGCGTCCCTCATAATGATATGGTGGTTCGAGGACGGTTAACCTCACATATCAAATCTATTCATGGCAAGCATATGTATCGGGATAGTTGTGAAATGACGTTACTGGTCATACGACTGCGCCTACACTGAATGTATGCGTCGAGGCTCCCTGAAAAATGAGATGAGCGACATAGTACGTCTGTTGACAGCAAAAATGATCGGATGCTGGCTCTTGCTTTATTGTGGATGGTACTAAAAAGCATGGTTAGGAAGCCGAACGCTTACGTTGACACTTTTAGTATCAAAGGAAACGTTACCACACATCGCTGATATTTGTGAGCAAGCCATGAAACAGTAGATAATTATTATTTCCGAACCAGCCTCAACTCAGCTACGGGTGCTTGCCGGGATAGCAGTCGAGCCTTTCTCCTTCGTATGACAAAGCGACCGCTTGTGTCAACTAGCTGCCATTTATGTGCGCTAAGACAGCCTGGGTGGCATTTGCGGCGCAGGTGCAATCGATCATTTGAATAAGGGTGCAAATGTTTTCTACAACGTTGTGAAGTTCGAGTTTTGTGAATTTAAACCATTGTATTATCAGTTAAAACTGAAATTCGGGGGTATTCTCCTTGTGCAAGCTCATTTATTATACCCTTTATTATAGAAACAGAAATGCATAACCTTCAGGCATGTATGCTTGCGTAACCACTAAATGCAGTGGGGCATGGTGTTCTGCTAATTACGAGAATTGTTTCAATTCAATAGTTTTGTATAGTACTTAAAATATCTTCTGAATAAATTAAATTAACTAAATAGTAAAGCAATATGTTAGATATTTAGGAAACCCTTACAAGTATCTGCGCCAAGAAACATGAAATACCATATTTTATTCGAATCATTGCGTTGTCTCCCCAAATAGAGACATAAGGTACTCAATGATAAGATAGCAAAAACTTTTTAACAGTACGTCACACTATGTATTACGCACTTCATAAAATATCGGGCCTCTTTAGCTCAACTTAGACATTAAAATAGCATCCTTGTGCGCTGACTCACTACAAAATGTTACCTAGGAACTATAACGTGTACGTAAGTATTTTATTATGTATACGCTTGAGCCTTGTAGCAATCGCCGAATGTTGATGAAATGAGAAATCTGTGACTGAGTTTAAGTTTTGTCATCAAGCCCTCTAGTAGCTCAGTTGATGGGAGGGTTTGCCAATATCGAGAAAGTGGGTTCAATTGCCGACTACGGCATCCTCAAATGTTTGGGCTAAATGTTCTTTCTGAAACCACGAGTGTTCAAGCTTAATGCATGATTACCCATTACATTTCGTCTTCTGATAATATTTTAGGTAAATTAAGATTTCAGCCATTAAAATAAAAAAAATGGCATGACTTTATAAAATCCAAAAAGAAATACTCATCGTAAGAGTACAGAAAAAGAATACATACCCAACGGATCCCTTCTTTCTTCAATGTCTTTCGATGCGCATGCAGTTTGTGTGAAAGGCGAAATGACGGGCACCAACACCATCACAAGTGTTAGAGCAGATGCCATTACCCCACAGGTGTCTAAATAACATGGGCGTAAGCTGAGACACCACGCTTTGTCGAAGCCTATATTCGCGGGTACTCTTTTAAAAGAAGTATCATTGGGATCACAAGCTGTTTTTTTGTGTCTCACAAAATGCGGATATGTTGCAAATGAATGTCGAGCTGGTGACTCCAAAAGTCAGCGTTGAATTCTGCTTTGTAGAGATAGGGTGAGAATGTATTTATACATGCGCGCTCATTATGTTTGATCGAAAGGTAAAAATGTTTCTTGTAAAAATGAAGATGAATAACTAATGTAGCTGTAGCAAACGTTCCCCTATGTGTTATTGTTAGATTGAAAAATGATCTGCTCTCTTTGACTCAAGTTGCAGTGACTGGGCGAGCAGCTGAGCACATTTGCACTGAATGGTACTTTAAAAAGCTGTTTCAGCCTAATATCGTCGGACCAATACTAACACGGTAGCGTTAAAATGATAGATTCCCCGATAATGTCGTGCCTTTGTAGACGTCATGGGTTGCGAGCAAAAAAATGATCACTTTGTGCGCAACTAGAAATTGGGAAAGATACAAATGCAACGAACTAAAATACTTATTTTGAGTGGGAAGCTCACCTACAGAGTCTGCGCGGTAACCAGGTGCTCAAAAACAGAGCCCCGATATTACATCAAATCACTATGAAAAAAAAAACTGCGTGAACGTTACGTATAGGGAGTGAAATAATGTTCCATACTGTAAGTAACATGGCGTGGTAGGAGAGAAGAATCGCGACAAGGGTCTAAATTTGTAATCTCTTGCAACGGGCTCGTACTCTTCAGGCCTGCTTATTAGAAAGCGGCACATTTATTCGTCATCATCTGCAAAAATATTTAAAAAGTTCTCAGCGGCGTAATTTCGCATGTTGCCTTGCGAACACGTTCGTGTGCCCTTCGCTTGTTTGCAAAAAGGTGGATCATGGCGTAGTGAGCACTTCTAGCCTTATTACAACAACAATTTTGGGACGTTCAAATACGCTAAGTGACTAACCCCTGGACATGCGCGTTTGAGTAGCACATTGCTGCTGATGAAAATTCCGGTAATAATTGACGTCAAAATAATTCTATGTTTTACGTTGGCAATACAATTCGACTTGAAACTGCAAGCATCGCACCTGAGTAGAGAATAACAACTACAACTGACCAGCTTGATGTGAATTGGAGGTCACTCCTCGTAGATGAGTGAAAACTACCAGCATAACGCTTAGTGTTCATGCTTTTCAGCATTTCGTTTTTTTAGCTATGACTGTTCATTAGTATCTATGTGTATTTCATCCATAACTATTTTTTTTTGCAAAAAGAATATGTGTTGCAAGGGTGCAAGCCGTCTTTCCACTTTTTTTGCGTAAAGCTTGGAACAACTGCTTGTCAAACGTCCTTTAAACAAATGTTCTTTCCAAATAAGTGCCCAGAAGTTTTTCTACAAAATGATTGTAGATTCGTCAGTTGAAATCAACTTTTCAAACTGTTACGTGTTTGTGAGTTTCTCATGTTGTCTTGACAATTTACTATTCGGTCCACATTGGGGATTTTGTTGTTACGTTGTAAAACGAGAATGAGTGAAATGCCATACTTTGATTATGGTCCGAGCGTTAGTGAACTTTACTAGAAGAAAAGAACAGTTTTAGACGTATCTATCGAAAAAAAATTGTATGAAACCAGTGAGGCAGCCGCAAGAAGGCGCATAATTTTCTTATCGCATTCTTTGTCTGAAATTTAACATTGTCTTAGCTTGGTATGAATGGGGTGACAAGCGCATTTGCTAGCTACATTCGTTGTCTGCTGACTAAGAAAGATTTATGAGTTTACTTTTTCTTTTACATGTTCCTGCCGTGCGTTTCTATGTAACCATCGAATGGCTTCTAAAAATAAATTTATTGCCTAACAACTCAAACACTGCAGTACTGGTTACAACCCAGTAACCATGAGATTATCTACAGATTTGTCATACACTGTAAGTTATTCCTCTTTACTCCCGTCCCATTGAACAGGGCGTGACAGCACACTGTAGAGGCGTTATTTTAAGTGCGTGCCATGAAGTCGAACTCCCCTCCGCCTTTTTAACATGAAATAATTTCATGCCTTGTTCCCCCAAGGCTTCACTGACGCATTTCAGTCACATAAATAGAGTCACTAAAATAAAAAATAAACAAAAAAATGCTAGATTTCTATTACCTGGGAGTCGAACGAGCCACCGCCTTGTCCGCAACTATGAGTCTTATTTCAGCTCATGTCCTCGGTAAGGCAAGTATTCGTATGGCCCTGATTGAGTGCTTGTGACATCGCCAGTGCACACGTCAACTCGGCTCTATGCGCGTAGACTTGCATCATACACCGGGCAGTTTGCAGAAAATCTTTACGTTCCGGATGGCAACCCTCTGTTGGCCGAATGGTCATATATAATATGC
The DNA here is from genome assembly GCF_013339725.1 of Rhipicephalus microplus. Lineage (NCBI taxonomy): Eukaryota > Metazoa > Arthropoda > Arachnida > Ixodida > Ixodidae > Rhipicephalus > Rhipicephalus microplus. Next base: position 8,999 of record NW_023612849.1, on the reverse strand, counting down.
ATACATTCAAGACAGGGTCAGTGAGAGAGCATTCAAGCCTGCGTGCACATTCTTGCATTGAAAAAAAAAGTGACTACACGACGCCTAGCAGATAAATTCAATACCATCCAATTTAGTTTTCCTAAAAAAGCCGGCGAAAGAGAACGTGCTTACGCAACGAGAAAACTGACTTTCGTTTTACTTATCGCGTCAAGATAAACTACGCAGTATGCAAACACTGCGCACTAAGGTATGATCTGTCGGCTGATATCCAAACTAGAAAACAATTCACTGAGCGAAGATGGGCGACAAAAGGAGCCGCACCGCGAATTCGTGCGCCTGCTCTGCACTCTTTTGCATAAGTGCGGTGTGCCAAGTTCCTTCCAGTAATGTGTAGTAGCTTGATACTTACTACGGATGATTGTGCAAATGCAGCATGTCAACTCGACTGATTGAAAGCATTCGTTGTCCCACTACTTCAAACTGAGCACCAATGATCTCATTGGTTTAATGCCAAAACTAAACTGAATGTCTCGCACTGTTGTCTAGACGGCACTAGCTGATTTTACATACATATTGGGACACAAAAATAGTCAAGTGTGTTGTCTTCAGCTCTGCTATTACAGCGTGACTCAATGTTACAGTGACTTGAGTGTCTGCATCAAATTAAATGCTATGTAGTTTGAACATGTCATTGACTCATTAAAATATCTAACGCCGGGTAGCTCACACAGGCACAGGAAAGGGAGACACCAGCTTCTGATATTTTTAGTATTATATTTTCTAGCGCAGCATGGTAACGCGAACCAATTTGTTGTACGCATCTTACCCAATTCAGTTAAATTTTCCTTGAAAAAATCCGTTGCAGTTCCTGTCAAAGCCGCCCATGACGCAGCGATTCAACCGTGGTGAATTATACTAAAAGATCTTTCGGAACCATCGTCCAAAGGCTAGATGAGGGGTGCAGTAGCACGCTACAAAATAAGGAGAGAATAAAAGAAGTCCTATGATACGTACCCAAATCTCATACACGTGTAAGTAGAAATGAAAAAGCACAATACATGTACAGCAATTTCAAGTAAGTAGGTGTAAAATTTCTTGTTAGAAGTACCAATAAATTTCGCTGCGACAACTGCTGTAGCTAGGTTCTGACTGAAACTGCGCGTGGTGACAAGGTCGAGTGGCAAAGAATGAAACCAATTACACTGTGATAAAGTGGGCGACCTATCAAGCCACCTGGGTGGGGCACTGCACCGTGGCTACACGATTATATTCAAGGAGGACAATACGATTGTTTTAAGGTATTTCTCTTTACCATTGATGCCGACAAAAGTCTCACGAGACCTCGCAGTTACTACTGACGTCATGGCAGCCAATATTATCCCAGAAGTTTACAAGTACAATACCCTCATTTTTCATGATTTGAGCATAACGTCTGTGTTTATTGACTTATTACCGCACAGTAAAATATTTTTGCTTTCGTGGTGAAACTTTCTTTAGAAATTTTCGCGTCATAGCATTAGCCAATCAACTTTAAATCACTCTTTCGTTATTGCTCAAGGTGCCTTATTGGTATGCAAACTACTTCACACACAGTAAACTTCTTTGATCCGAATAATCATATCATCCTAAACCTATACCTCTAAAATACATTAACATTTTTCCGGCATGAAAGAAAGCTGATAAATAAAACTTGCACACAAAACTTGGCAAACAAAGCGTGCAAGTGTTCCTATTTTTTGCCCTAATGGGCACGCAGCAACATTGTGAACAGCTTTTAATTATTCTCCGTAAAGCTTTCAGATGTCAGCAATTTAACTTGTACTGGTAAACACCAATAATGACTGCTATTTGTGACCCTCGACAGATAATAGCTCCTTTCTAATCTTTCATTGGTTTGTCGCAAGACAACTAAGTGCTACGGTGTCAGTAGCACATTTCACAGGGTTTATTGAGAAAATATTAGAACCATCATGTTTTGTTTTTATGTTATTATCTCGATGGCGTTGCCTATGTTTTTCGGGAGACTTAAAGTCATGCCACCACCCCCCTCTCCGCAATCGGGAGGTCTGTCAGAAATTCGGGAGATTCCCGTCCAAAAACGAGATTTTACAGATGTGGGCGTCCGCAAAAATAAATAGTGTTAAACTTTAAGTTATCATGTTTAACTCTTTGGTTAAGACCACCCGCTTCCTCTTTCGGCCCTCGTCTACATTTTTGTTTAACTTTAAGGCAATATCTTGCATTGATGTAGCAGCCACGTGTATACATAGATGGCCCCGCCAAGAGCGTAGCAGCCCACGTGAATTCTTAGCGTATGAACTTTTTTTTTCCTAAATAAGGACTATCATATATACCGAAATATACGGGTTAAGAAGCACGAACAGGTAGTTTTACATGTATTTTGAACAACTGTAAGTGACTACCATGGAGGAACCTTGAATGCGGAGAAACTTCCGTATTACAAATGAGGCACATACCGGGAGGATATATGCCACGCCAGGCGCAGGTCACCCAGCGTTGCATTGACGCATGCGCGTTTCAGCGCGTCTAGCGTGGATGAAAAAATAACCAGCAGAAAAGTGGATGAAGGCTGGTTATTTTTTCATCCACATTTCTTTCTTCTTATTTACATTCCATTGGTTCTAATAACTTCCCCTGTACATTCCTTGGCATTACTGTCTGTTATATCTCATTAATATTGTGTTAAAACACGGAAAAACGAGCCCTCATGTATACACTTATTTCCCTTATATATATATATATATATATATATATATATATATATATATGTATGTATATATATATATCTATATATATATATTGTGTGTGTGTGTGTGTGACGTACGTAGCGATGGTTGGTAGAAGCTGAGGAGGAAGAAGTGAGAATGGAATAAACTAGCGTTGCGAAAGCTACCTTTGAATGCCGCTAATGCGATCATAATCACGGATTTCCTGTCAGTATGTACGTCGATTACGGCGTCAACAAAATTGATGGCCTTAAAGACACTCCTTATGCTAGTTCCTCCTCAGCTGCAGCCACTGAAATTAGTATGGGTACCCGGTCATTGCAGCTTAGAAGTAAATTGAATCGCCGACTCTCTAGCACGAGCAGCATTGGAAGGGCCTGTACTACTAGTCCTTCCCGAAGTGGCCACTATAACTGCAACAAGATACAGAAAGCTTGCGCTTAGTGCAGACGCTATGGAAACAATATTGTCAACACCAAAGTTTACTCACTTAAGATTTCCATGGAAAATTCATTGGTGTCCTACAAGACAGTTGAAAACCATAATAACCAGATTTTGATGTCGTGTCGCCCCGTTAAATTTCCATTCACATAGGGCTGGTCTGGCGATATCACCACTATGCAACTTTTGTTCAGGATTGGAAAGAATAGAGCACTATTTTTTATCATGTCGCCGATACAAATAGCTCAGGAAAACATTCTTAGTCCTCCCATTCGCTAGCCTGGGGCTGAATTTCACTTTAGAAAACATACTTTCCTTCTATGCTTATGATCTGGGGTTCAGCCACGAGAACGTTTTCTATGCAGTTTGCAAGTACCTTAATGAAAGTAAAAAAAAATAAGCTTTTAATTGCGTGATTATTATTCGTGCAAAAAAATCCAACGAACAGAAGAGCATTGTTTAACCATGCTGATTATTATTCAAGATAAAGAATAATTGTCTTGTCTGAACAAGTGACAAACAACTATTGCACTCCTTTCATTCTCCCTAGGGTGTTTTTCTTTTTTCTTTCTTTTTTCTTGTGGGTGGTTTCGATATTTAAAAAAAATCTTTTTGAATTAAGTCATTGATTCTTGGCCGATCCCGCTGAGTGGGTACGAGCCATGGCATTGAAATCATCATCATCATCATCATCATCATAAACTTGGGTATGAGCCAGGCCACGTCTCCCATTCATCATAGCTTCACACGAGTCGACAGGATGAAGACCTCCCAGCCACTTTATCAGTGTCTGATCATCGACGCAGCTCTCCACAAGACGCCCTGACCTTACATTGACTACGGAATCATCTCCCGGCCGCACACAGCGACCAGCACCATGACAGAATCATCGACTGTCCTTCCCATCCCTAAGTACACCGGAGCAGCGGACGATGGCCCCGTGCAGAACTGGTTCAACCTGTTCGAGCTCCACGCTACCGCTGCATCATGGTCGGAACGGGAGATAATCATCAACTTTACCGACTACGTCTCCGGTGAGGCATTCAAATTCTACCTCACCCACATATTTCAAAACGACGAGTCATAGGAAAAGATCAAACAAGAAATGATCGTTTGGTTCAAAGAATACGATGACGACTACGACGAAGAATTGCTTGTAACGCACCATCCACAGACAACCGCACTCGGCCGTCACAGTCAAAAGCAGCCTTCACGCATTGACCAACCTCCTGCTTTTCCGTCACGTGGATCTTCGGTCATTCATAACGACCACCTCGCGTCTGACGCGTTCACTATAGTCGGAATAGAGCGGAGAAGCTCCGAGAAGCTCCTGGGCTTGGCCCAGGTAGACCCTGGGCCAAGCCCAGGGTCTACCATTCATAGTCATGCACCAGAACAGTCAACCTCCAAAGTTGCACAGACAGACAAGCAATCCCAAGCAAAATCCGACCAAATCAAGCGTTTGTCAGTGTCGCCGTCGAGTTCCCAGCCACCTAAGAGTCCAACGAACACAGGAGGCTCGGAAGAATCAAGTCTCAAGCACCGCCCTGTACCAGAAGCATCTATTAGGAACAGCGTTTCAAGAGCCTCCAAAGACAACCCTGTCAATTCTAGTGCACCACCTTCATTTTCTTTCGAGAATCACGACAACCCAATGACTACCAACTATCTACTAGTCACATCGACTATGACAAAAAATCAGGCTCGTGTTACTAAAAGAGTACCACCTCGTGAGATTCCACAACATCAGCAGTGCCATCAAGAACTCAAAGAACTCCGGGAACTACGGTAGTTACATCAAGCCCAACAACGAACTAAATTGAGATCACAACAAGATTTGTGGCTTAAGAATGGGCGTCAGAAACGACACCAACTAAAGGAAAGACCAAGCCAACATCTGAGCCATATTCGCAGAAAGAAACGTCAAGGAAGACTTCCGTACGGGATATCAAGGCTTCATGTACAATACTACCGAGGGAGACACCACCACAGAAAACTACGAAAGATACTGAACGTTACCATTTGCAAATTGCAGGTACACAGACATCGTATCACCAACTTTGGTTCTCGCGAACGGAAGCTTGAAGCAATGCTTCTGTCTCAGCCACAACAAAGAATACAGCGCCCATGGCAGAAACATCAGCGCCCACGACGTCCCACATTCAAATTCTACTAGGACGTCCAGGCTCGTTGGTTCTTCGCAGCTGCTGAAGCCGTGTCATGGTCAGTGCAGTTGTGCAGGACGCGGTTATCTTCTCCAGAACGCCACAGTCAGCCTCGCTCACCAGAACTCCTGCGTAAACCGGACTGCTGCAATATCTTCTGAAGTCTTTGAAAGTTTACGGAACTCCCCTAAAGCATAGAACCGATTACGAATTTTGACATTTGTGACTTTTCAACGTCTCCTTGTTTACTACTTCTTGTTCATAAATCATGCCTTCTTTTAAGGGGAGGGGGAATCGTGTAACGTATGAAGTGATGGTTGGTAGAAGCTGAGGAAGAAGACGTGAGAACGGAATAAAGATGGGTATGAACCAGGCCACGTCTCCCATTCATCCACACATATATATATATATATATATATATATATATATATATATAGGTATGGGGAAACAAGGAACATCAGGGGATGAGTAACTCATCCCCTGATGAAGGGAGGACCCCTTCCGAAGCTGTTGGGAAATAAATATATTATCCTTGTTGACAACGCTCCCGTTGTGCCATATCCCATACCTTCACGAAGACTAACTGGCCCATTGAATTATTACTCCCACTATATATATATATATATATATATATATGTGTGTGTGTGTGTGTGTGTGCGTGTGTGTGTGTGTGTGCGCGTGCGTGTGTGTGTGTGCGTGCGTGTGTGTGTGTCGACAGGGCACAAGCGCAGGCACTTGTGCCCTGTCGGTCAAAATTTTTATTCCCTCCTAGGTATGTCAAAGTACTCAGAAAATTAAGGTGAAGTGAGTGTTCTTTCTTGAATCGGCATCTTCAACTTCGGAAGGTGGTCGCGAAATTTTTGCGCTTGACGATATAACAAGTTCCACTCGAGGCTCCACACTAGTGGGTATAGTTCTATATTATTGAAATAGTGGAGAAGAAAGGATGAAAATTCGGCATATGCCAGGTACCTGGGAATCGACGTTATGCGAAGCATGTGAAGGGAAGGTGACCACGTAGCAATTTTTTTATTGAGCGACACGTCATTGAATGGAGCTAAATTTATATACAAATTTTGCACGTGCGGGCATATGTTGCAGAGTTGCAGATCTTTATATAACCGGTTGTTTGCCCTTGCGCAACGATGCCAACTGCAACTTGCGTTTTAGCAACACCAGAACATGACATGAAGCCCTACTGCTCGCGAGGAGGCTGGCCCTGGACACTGCTACATAATTCTACTTCAGCGCATGGCAACTAACCACAATAGACGTTAACACGACATTACGGCTGTATCAACAGATTATATGTGTAATGCTTATGAAATTGGGTAGGCAACACAGCAACCACTAGTGACGAAGATTAGCATCTATTTGAAAAGCAGTGCAGATATCTGATGTAGCTCTGTTGTAGAATGCTTGTCTGCCACGCAGAATTCTTAGGTTTGATTCAAACTGGGACCCTAACATTTATTCATTGCATTTGTCGAGTCAATGATACAGCTGTCGAGTATTTCGTAACGCTCGCGCGTAAAGTCGTCCATGTGTGTTCTCGTCTTTTCTGGGTAGATACTAAGTGTCAATCACCTGTGAAACATACCCACCTATGGGTATGTGCCACTGTCTAACGAGAAGTGTTTGGCGACGTTCGACGGTATTGTGACGTTATGCTTGTATTTACCAGCGCGTCATATTCGTAAAACCATCTGACCCTCCCATAATAATTGTGGTTAACGCCAAGTTAGGGGGTGATCATGACAGCACCGAAATGTAAGTGGCTGGATAGATACGTTCACAGTCACCGAGGTTCGCAAAGAACTGTTTCGCATTTAAAAACTAGACGCTAGGTACGTTACGAAAGCGTTCATATTTCCGGTTCCTGTCCTGCCTTTATGCTGCTGTAAAAAATGTGGAGGCGCGTAGATTTCTCAAGTAGTGGCGTTGGCTTCAAGAATAGTGCAAATATTTGGGAATATGGCTTTCTTATGCCATACTTTCATTCCAAACACCATATATCTTGGTTCCCATGTGAAGGCATGAAAAATAAATATTCTCACTTTGCTGCCTATTTAAAAAAACGTATCAGCGGCCTGAGTTTGAAGTGGTTGGGAGTAAGATTTAAGGCCAAATGGTTTAGTAACGAACGAGTACCTTTGATATCGCTTGTATTGTAATTCAGTAGACACGGATTAAAGTGGGATGAATGAAATGAATTAGCCACGCAAAACGTGTATTCAAAAAGTGTGTAAAACTTATTTGCAAAGGCCCCTGTAAACAGCAATCTTCTGGAAGGATTAGCGAGTCACCTCAAATCTGAATTAATGCAATGATGTAGGGAGAATCATAATAATGTTGTGAAGGCAACTGGGTACGTATTCTCAAATAGGCAGATGCTTAAGAGTATGTGAGTATAAAAATTCACACAGGAGTGGCGTCCTCTATATACTTACCTTATATTTAAAATTGTGGATAAATAAGGAAAGGAATGAAGTGTTCGCAAGCTTCCACTGTGATTAGTCCTAAAAAATTATTTCAACGTTGGTGAAGTGAGTCAAGCAAGAGAAGATTGTTTGTGTCAGGTCAAGGGGAAGCAAGGAATCGCAGAGTGGGTTAGGGAGCACACGCTGCTCAATCAAGGTGCAATCAAAAGGAAGAAGTAATGAACGTGAACAGAGCATTCATCAAGTAGCCGGCAAAACATATATATTGAGTACAATCCTCTAGTTTCCAAGTAAAGGCAAGCGCTGCAGGAGTGGAAGCAAGTTGGTAGGCAGATAATATTGAGATTGCGAGTGCCATGTGGCTGCTTTCTCCAAATGACCTGTTTTGTTGGGCGAGTGTGGCACACACATTTGTCTTGCAATAAGCGTAGTTCGGCTGATAACAATGCTTTATAACCTCATCATCAGGCTGGCTTGCAGCACCCACTTTAGCTGTCCCTCTCCTTATCATGCAGCGCTATAAACTACGGTAGCCTTGATATACGCCCCTTTGAAAGATTCTCAGCAATGAATGTCTTTGTGGCAGTTCACGCTGTGCGCTTTTCCTTCTGAAGGTTCATCAATCGAAGCATTGGATGACTAGGCACATATGCCATAAAATCGTATTTACCGAAGCCGATCTGCTGGGGTGTGCATTATTACATGTGGCAAAAGAAAACACAAGTTCAGGGCTTCTGTTCACAGGCCGGGAAGTATATCACAAAAAAACGTGGGGAGGTACTAAAACACTGACAGGTCGTTTTGCGTACAAGTCTCGCACAACGCAGAGAGCGAAATTTGAGGCTCTTCAGTTCCAACATCGTTTTTGTTATTGCTTCCTCGTTCTTAAGTCGACTCATGTGTCTATTTCACAGAAAATATCCTTAGTGGGAATAGCAGCTTAACCTGAATTATGAGCATATGTTAGAAAGGTTACAGATTTGTAAATTAAGAAACACTTAGCATAGTTTGAGAGTATACCAGGCTTTCTTTTAGCTATCTTATGAAAATTTTGCTCTTATGTTGAAATGGTGGAAATGATATATGAAAGTTCTGCCATTATCACGTTCTCTCGAAAATTCTTGATGCTTCCAGAACAGACAGACAGACAGACAGACCAGACGGACAGACAGAAGGGCAGGCAGGACGGCAGACAGGACAGACAGAACCGACAGACCAGACAG
>NW_023612848.1:0-41983 GCF_013339725.1 Rhipicephalus microplus | reverse complement strand
TAGTGATGATAAATTGAACGAGTTCATTGAAAGAGCAGGCGGCTTTCTTGTGATCCTCTTTGGTAGCAGCGCCACCTTGTGGAGAAGATCTGAACCACGAGGTTCTTTTTATGTGGCCTCTGTGATCCCATTGACAGCAAAACGATGCGCCAATATGTTGTGGTGTTTATATTGCGATTTTATCTTGGTGGCAATAAAACTACACCAGATTTGTCCTCAATCGTAATATGGATGACTTTGGAGGCTTTTTACAGCCATCCAGGTTACAACCACGCGAGAAGAAATGCAATAGAGCAGATGACATAGATACAGCACTGTCCGCGTTTTTTCCTTTGCCGTGTGCTTACATTTATGACCCCCACACAAATGGTATTGCGACTTTTGAATATTTCCGTTTGTGTTCAATGACTTCAAGAATGAGAAAACAGAGGCTACCTTGCAGCCTACTATCCCATTACTTATTTAAACTTTTTTTTCGACTGTCTCATTGGTATTCGAGAAGGAGAGATGCTGTAGGCTTTTTAAATAAGAAGGACGAAACCTTCCCAGTGCAAAAAAAAAAAAAGCTTATTTTGAACCAAGTTCTAATAACTTTTTATAGATGAATGCTTTTAACTAAATTTATAAAAAGCTGTATTAGGTATTTCTAATATATGAGGATGGTCGTTAACGACTGTCAGCGAACCGGATTATTGATAAATTTGACGCGCTGACATATCTCTTTTCACATGCTACCAATGTCGTCATAGGTGGTGGGCTGCGTGTCGAGAGAAACGAGAGTGCATGGTGAAGTGATGTCAAGTCCTTTATGGTTGACCTTGCCCTGGGGTGTACAAGTACGCCGAGGTCGCCTACAAGTGCAGACCCAGTGAGTCATCACATGTTCTGGTCTCTGCTACCCACTCTTGTCTTCTTTCGCGTCCGCTGTAGGTCACCGAAAATTGCACAGTTGAGCTCTCTCACTATTGCGTATTAGAGTTTCAAATTTGCGTCTTTAGGAGCACTTTTTTTAACGTGCTTAATCAAGACAATGACACTCTGGTGCACATAGCGATTGCAGTTTATAGGTGTATTCTTTGTACCATAGAGTTTCCAATAAGTACACAAGAGGGAACTCTGGTGCTAGCGTTTATGGGTGCTGCAACGCACGGCACTTCTGCCAGCATTATAGAGACAGGCATTACGCAGATTTGGCGAATCATCGTACTTTCGGTGGTGTTTGCTTTTGCCTTGTTTGGAGCTGCTTTGCCATGGAACAAGTGTCGGCAAACGTTCAGCAGTTGAACTTGTCTAACTTAATTTTTTAGGCCCACCGACTCAAATCGGGTCACGATGCTTACAACGGTCCGTTCTTTTATTCGAAACAAAACCAAAAGACAGCGATAAACAAAGTCACAAGGGCGTTGGAAGCTCACAAGCACGAAGACTAGGCAAAATTGTGTATTACACATCATTCCCGTGCTCGCTGAACGATCGCAGCGTCGGAGTCCCAACTAGTTAACTTTATGAAACTATGTGCTTTTTGCACTGTTATCTTTAAAATTAGCCAAAGTGCTTAATAAACTTCAATCACTCTAAAGCTTCTTTTTGTTTTCTGTGTGTTCGCCAAGCACATCAAGAACTAGTCCATGTTTAATTCTTCGTAAAGACATGGACTAGGACACAGGCAGCAGACGAGGCTTTCTCCCAGTGTATTGTTCTTTATGTCTCGCATACACCGTTTGATTGACGAGCACTCTCCCCTCTTACAGCCACGTTCTCCAACAGGATAGTGTGCGAGAACGGCGTGCTCAACCTGCGTTGCCACAGAATCTGCGCATTGTGGTATACTCGGCAAACTTCGGAGGAACCGAGAAGGGTGTGCCCGAGTGCCCACAGCGGCAGGACGTCAAGCTGTCCGGTGCGTTCTTTGAGTGTCCATGAGGTCATACATAGTAATAGTGTCCTTCCACTTTTTTGTTAGTCCGGGCTCTCCATATATGCACTTCTGAAAGAGACGTGCGTACCCTCCTTGGAGTTGGAGATGATTGTATTTTCGTCGAAAAATCATTTAAGGTTTAAATTTTATTACCACATAGGTACAAAACATCGATAAACATGGTGGGAGACATAATAGACTTGCCGTGTCTCTTTAAAGAGCGTCTTATACATTGGCAAGTCAGCACTGACGGCAAATATTCACACACGCTTTTTGCTTTTCCTTAATGTGTTGATTTTGTCATTATAATTTATATGTTATTACAATAAACTTCGGATAATTCCGACATTTTAGCACCGTTCGCACATGTTTTGTATCAATCATTGTAAGTTGAGTTGTAATAAAGTCAAACTGAATAACAGACAGGTAACTGTCGTTAAATTGGACTTGGATGTTTACAATGCGACCAATTACGTCCACGCCATCGAAATGAGCGTGGCTCTTAGAAATGAGAGTATGGATATCGATGTCGATTTCTTGTATTAGAATGCAGCAAGTCTAAGAGTCCAAAAAGGCACTGTGTAATAAACATGTTTAGAGGTGCCGTTCGTCCAGATAAATGCGTGCTCTTCAAGACATAGTATGATATGCCTTTCAAGATAAGCGGTAGGCGTTTTTTTTCTCCAGTACATTGTCACGCCTGTTACTTGAGTGCAAACGATAAAATTTTCAACTGATTGGTTATTGCTTTGATCGAGAGTATAATTTTAACACAAAAGTGTTGTATGCTAGAGTTCACCGAAATTTCAGGGATGTACATTCGTCACGAAAATGATGTCTAAAAATAACACATCGGAACACAAAAAGTGCCATTACAGGAGTCAAAACAATGGCCTTTCGGTAGGCGACAGCAGCTGCCGGGAACGATATCCACTTCACCATGGTATCACAGTTTATATGCTTAAAGCAAAATGCCTTTTATAACTACCACTGTCCTCTCAAAGCACTCTTCGTAAAATGTAATAATGCACCATTACCATGAAATCCATGACTAGTTCCTTCAACGCGTCAATTCTCTGCGTCCATCTATTGGGCGTGTTTCCAATAAGAGAAGTGAACTTTTGTCAACGCCTTAACACACTGGCCAGGTGGTGGCCTTACCCAAAGCGTCGGCGTGGCTAATATCATTTATCTATACCAGAGTCCAGCATCTCCAAGAAGTGGATGATGGTGAGGTGGGAAAAGCTTCGGGGGTTTTTCGGTGATAACGTGTATCCTCCGAGGAGCAGCATCCTAGTCCGCCTGGCGCCGCGTGCGCTTCGCCGCCGCTTTGCGCTCTCGAATTTCAGGGTCTGTGTCTCGTTGAGCCCGTTTCGCAGCGGCTTCGTTGGCGCGCACCGCCTCGGAATCTGCCCAGCGCCGCGCTCGCTTGGCGGCAGCCTCTCGAGCACCAAGCGTGATCTGACACGTACGGCGACAATTCAGGAGAATGAGAGATGATGGGCGCACCGGCGCAGTCTCGCGCAGCCCCACGCAACAGCCAGTCAGAGAGCAGGGGCACTTCCAACGCTGTTTAGTGTCCGTTTACCTAACTGCCATATTGCACATATTTCTATACGACAGCGCCATCTAGAAAACCAAACGGGAAATAGCGATGACGACACAGAATGCGTACAGCGCCATTTTGTATATTGTCACCCAACTGCAGTGTGCATGCATCTCTATGGCAGCGCCATCTATTCATCTATTCTATGACGAGAGAGACGCTACTGGGTACGCCGGATGGACGAGGGATTGCCCTAGACCACAAGGAACTTTGCCCCTGAAATAGGCCTGCAACGCACGTTGCAACGCGCCAGCTTCACCTGGATGCAACTTGGCGTTCCACGCTTGGACTCGCCAGGGAACACAACGCGCGTTGCGTTTCCCTCTGATCGGGCAGTGGCGTTAAGTAACTCTACATGCAGCGAGTATGCCACCTTAGTCCAAGCTTGGCCTACGATGAGTAATAGTCTTTAACTGTGATTCAACTGTCGAACACCAACAGACACTCTATTTATATCAACTATCTTATAGCAATGTATAGTAAGGAGTGAACTAGTTACATAAAGAGACGTTTTACTTCCGAGATATAGCGATTCATATTACAGAAGGTCAACCATGTTTTTGTATTCCTAATAATCGATTTACGTGGAGTGAGTAAAGTGAAGACAGTGCTTTGAGCGTCAAGAAAGGCTGGATTGTGATGTTTCGAGATGCCGCCTGCTCGAGGTCGAGGTGAACGTTCGCCCTCATGCCCGTTGCAGCGCAAGTCAGCTGCACGAAAGCCCTAGCATGGCTGGTAGATGCAATATGTTTCATACAATGGCCGTGGATTTAGTATGAGTCTTTGCGGTAGTTAGACGTTTTCGTAGCAATAGCGTTGACAGTTGGGCGAGTTGTTTCCGAATAGCTCTGCTGTCTCTTTTTATGTGGACTGTACTGCTAGGCAGTTTGTTAGAAATTCGACTTTTATTAAGTTTTGTACAGTTTGTGCACTAAATCAATGCCAAAAGGACATTGAAACAAGGAGAAATGGCAATTCAAGAAGTGTTTTTTAATTTTTGTTTTGAAAATGCATGAAAGTCGTCTGTGTTACCGTTTTAGCATACGTGCCTGTGGCGTAGCCAGGCGGGGGGAAACACAAAAACCCGTGCCCCTCCCACCCCACCCCTCGAATTTCTTTCACCGTGGTATACAGAGCAAAAAATCACAATTTCAAGTGGGTGCCCTCTCGAAATCACAGAGGTGCCGCCCCCCCTTCTCCTTCCCCCCAAAATTTTGCCTATGTTTCTGACATGTACCGACGTAACTAAATCCGAATAAATAATAATAGATGTCACAATGAACATGGTTACAAATTTCGCTCGATGTAGAGTCGAAGTCTGCACGATTACCGGCCTTGTGTCGCAGTGTGCCAGGTGAGTTACGCGACCGAGACGGTACTCACGTCGTGTCACGGGAGGCGCAGATGCACGGTGGCGGCCACCATGGGCACCTTCGGCAACCCCGGCTGCCACAAGGACTCGCGGCTCTACCTCAAGGTTGTCTACACCTGCGGTAAGCCTCTGCACTGTTGGGTGGAGTCATTAAGGTGTGTCTCGTGTCAGTTTTTAACGAAAGCGTTACATTACAGAAGTGCGCCTAATTGTGCTTGTTCGTACATGATTAAGAAGTGAACAAACACCGCCGGACACCGGACAATGATTGAATGACAGACAAAAGCGCTAATTACAACATAAAATTGGCCAAGCTATGAACAACAACAACAACAACAACGACAACAACAACAACAACGAAAATCTTGCTCAAGTTACGGCTATTAGCCCTATATGGTACTGCGTAATCCGTATTTCCCCGCCAGCGGGATCATATGGTTTACTAATTGCTAGGGTAAGCAATTACAGAAACTTCATGAAAAACTGGAATAAGAGTCGCCAGATGATAAGACGCCTTGTATAGGAAGAGAAGAATGCAGAAATGAACATTTGATTCGGGGCTCGGACATCCTATTTGTAGGAAAGATCGAGTGGTATACATGAGTCTTTTGTATATCGCGTGGAGGTTTGTTAAACCTGTCTGAAGTTTAAATTAACAATGAAGTAAGGAATATTAGACCGTGCACTTTTAACGTTCTAGTAGGAATTAACAGTAGGCGAAGTTTTCCGAAACATTATGCTAAATGCACTGCGAGGAGACGCATGATGCGCAACATTTGACAAAGCAATGCCGTACTCGCGTGTAATTTTAGTACATCCTCTAGAATTCGTACGTAGCACGTGAAGTCGAGACGGAGGTATGAAGACAACCCGTTATTTTAGTTTTCAATGCGAGTGTGGTGCTTTGCGCGTCGAATTAAGGCCTGAACACACGTGTGCATTGCATCGCGTCAGCAAGTGGCTCTCTGACGCGGTGCCGCATCCTCTCCCTGTGGAGAGACAGGGTGTGCGGTTTCACGAAGCTGCATCCCCCCTATCCTATACGGAGAAAAACGGACGTCGCGTCAGGAAGTCAAGGGCTGACTCGCTGCAACGCGTAATCGTGTGGTCAGGCCTTTAGTGTGCACATTGTTTGAGGCTGTCTTTCGTGTTTGCCCTGCAGCGCCGAAGGAAATCCTGAAGGAGCTCGATATTGGCGGCACGGATTCGCCCAAGGACAGGATGGATGAGGAGGAAGAAGGATATGTGGAAGAGGCGGGCTATCAGCCATCTTCCTCCAGTCCAGAAGGTGGGCCGAACACCTGCCAAGTCCCTACCGGGTAGGCTGCGCAGGTTTCAAGATTAAATAGGCTTTAGAGTATCGGGCAGAACTCAGCTACCCGACAAAATAATAATAATCCTAAAAGAAATGTTTAAAAGTGCAAGCACTGCGCCATTTCTTGTTCTTCGACTCTGTGAGAAATTTTGTTTTCCTTCTTCTGGTGTTTCGCTATGCTAAGTTTTGTGAAGCAACTCCTAGTAAGGGACTCCGGATTATCTTTGACCACCCGTTGTTCTTTTGCATGGACCCCAATCAAAGTGCACGGTTGTTTTCTCATTTAACTCCCGTCGCAACGCAGCCACAGAGGAAGGGAATAGAACCCGTATTGACTGTTACCATGCTTCACTCGCCATGTATCGTGTTGGATGGTGTGACAACCCCACGGAACTTGCAGACTAAAAGAAAACCGTGATACCTCTTTTCCCCACCTTTGATTTCATTCTTTAACACCTAAACCTACCCTTTTCCCACTTTCGTAAGGCAGTAAACCAAATGTGACTTTGGCGGTCCTCCCTACCTTATCTATCTGTATCCCATCTCCACGTTTGTATGGCCGGTCGTTGAGATGAACATGTCGCATTTACGATTTTCCCTATTTTTTACTTGTCTTCCCGAAAATACCCGATTTCTAAGCATGGATTTACTGTTCCAGCTGGGCCGATGGACCAAAACTTGGTGCCGGAGCCGTCGAACAGAAAGATTGACATGCTGAGGGACAGGACCGCGGAGGACGACAAACACGTCAACTGCACCTTGAATGGCAGCGGACACCGGGCGATCGGCTTCATCACGGAATGGTGGCCGCTTACAAGTTCGTAAAAGGTACTCAATGTGAGCAGCATTGTACGGAAGGTGGTAGTCCGTCACTTGAGTATGATTGCGGGAAAAAAGAAAGAGGAAAAGAAAAGAACACGTGAGAAAGAGAATACTCTGGGCGTGTTTCCTTTTTCGTCTGTATGTACATTATTGCGCTACTGTTCTCAAGTATATATTGTGAAAGGTTGGTAGGCTATGCGGGCATCAATTGTTATCTCTCTCTCTCCCCCCCCCCCTTGCTCTCCCAAATTGTGAGTTGTGAGATTAACGCGACTTCTATATCACATATCCGTTTAAGTTGACAGTTTTTATGAAGGCTACATGAAGGTCTGTTGCACATATTGGTTTGCTCGCATAACCGTTGTCTTCAGCTCTTTAGTGCACCAAGGATGTGCGATGGAATTTACCCGGTTTCTCGGGTATGTACCCGTTTATCTTTCGAGATGAGGTCGGACACATGAGGCTAGCCTTCACAGCTTTGCTGTTGATATTCATCAACGTTATGATGTTTTCCTGGCGTTGAAATTATTGTCTTTTATCTACCTTCACTCGGATGAGTGGTTGGCGTATCGAAAATGTTTTGTTTTATAACGTTCACGTCATTTGAAACAGCGCACAATCGGGGCACAGAAGAGGCTACAAAACTCAACGCCTGTGTTTTGTGGTATATGTAACTATGCGCACGTACAGCAAGTCCGCCTAGCCACCTTTTTGAACTTTTGTGTGTTTTTCTATTTCTCTCCTCCACCTCACTGTCCCGACCAACAGCGAACAAGGAGAAGTTTATCCTCTACGTGTTGCTCAGTTTGGGCTTCGGCGTCGTCGCCTTCCTGGCGGTGCTGTCGGCTCGCCTGTACGCACAGGGACGTCGCGAAGAACCGCACGAGCCCGAGACGAAGTTGTCAGAGCCGCTGTCGGGCTCTTTCGACGATTGCGACGGCGGTGGAGTGGGAGTGGACCAAGTGGACACCTCCACCGGGTGCTCGGTGACGAGGCACGCGCACACCATCGAAGTCGTGCGCTACGCCAGCAGGCCCGGCATAAGTCACCACGACAGCGATACTTATCCGAGGGCACCCGTTACGAGGTCGACGACTAGTACTACTACAGCTAGTGGTAAATGGGCCGAGGAGGAGACTCGGCTTGAGTGTTTTTTTTTTTCTCGTTCGCACTATTGTAACCTCCTCGAGCCTAAATGCGCACACAGGAAATATCACGTCGATGCCAAATTAAGCGAGAGCTCTGATACCCCTGTCACATGGTGAATGAAATGTCATTTCCATTGACTCGCGTTAAGTCAACCTAATGCAATTATTCGAGCGTGCTGTCATACAAGAGAAGGGAGGGAGCACAACAGGTGGACAAATAAGAGCGAGGGAGGGAATCACAGGTGGGTTAACTGCAAGAAAGACTTCTGGTTTAAACCGCCCTGGTAGTCTAGTGGTCATCGTGCTTAGCTGCTGATCCGAAGATGGCGTATCGAATCCGGGCCGTGCTGGAGGCGAAGTATTAGCCGCCAGTGTGCTTAGGTTAGGCGCAGGTTAAGGCGTTAGAGGGGATCGAAATTTCTGGAGCCCTCCGCTTCGGCATCATTCACAAACACATCGTTGTTTTGGAACCTAAAATCTCGGCAGTTATATTATTTAAGCTACCTGTTTGCTACCCTTGCGAAGGCATAAATTACCAGAATAGTAGTTATAAACGAGGAATGGAAAAAACAGCGGAGGTGTGGGAAACGAGAATCAGTCTTCTAACAGGTCCACTACCGTGTGACATCTTCCGACAGAACCTTCGTATACTTCCGGTGTGACGACTGTTTAGGCCATGGTTTTAAGCTGCTAGATGAGTGGCTAGGTGAAGGGGTAGGCCAGCGTCTTCGGGCGTGGCCAGGTCAGTGGCCGTCTTGGCTAAGGTGGCCACTCTGTCGTGACGGGCTGTCGTGGCCATCACGGCGACGACCTGCGCAAGCTGTAGCATAGGAGAAAACAGTGAAGTACATGGTAGATGGATTCCGCAGTGGCTGAAAGCACCGTTGCCGTCGATAATGATCTGCAATGTCATGTATTGAAAAATGATGACTATGACTATAGCCTCCCGTGTGGTGGCAACGAATGAGAAGAAAGTTAGGAAAAACTTGCCCCCAAAAGATGTTGTCTCCGAGAAATAAGGTGAGTTCCGGGGAAAATGCTACTGTTCTTCTGTAGCGATCAAACTACTTAGTTAATATTAAAAGAAAAGCGGCGCACAAAAAGACAGAGACAAAGAAGAGAACCACACACAGCGCTGCACTCACAACTGAAAGTTTAATCCGAGCAACAAGAATTTAAAAAGTAATAGCCGCGCATGACAAGTGAGGTACAACGAGATTAAATGATGCGCTCATCAATAAAAGTGAACTCTTTTTTGTGCAATGTAACCGAGGTCTGGCTTACGCAGGCATCACGTGACTTGTTAATATGATAGGCTTCAGACACCTCACGGGTGAATTGATCGTGGTGCTTAAAAATAATAACAGTGTTAGACAGATCAGGAGTGCACCCACACGTGGCACAATGCGAAGCCAAATGGGAAGGCGTGCCGTTATGCAAAGAGAGATAGTGCTCCCGCAACCTTTTATTGATACAGCGGCCCGTCTGTCCCACATAATGACGGCACAAGATAAAGGAATGCGGTACACCACCCCCACAGCACAAGGCACATACTTATTTCTATGGTTTACGGCACATTCTTAACACCTGGCTTGTCCTTCTTGTCTAGCTTATTTGACACCAATGCGCATATCTTTCCCAATTTATTGGGCGCCCTAAAAACCACATCAACTCCGTAGCGGGAACCAACATTTTTTAACCCATGTGCCAGTTTATGCATATAAGGAATTGCTGTGAACTTCATTTTTTCCTGATTGATTTTCCTAGCTGCACGTCCTTTTAAACCACCAATTAACTTATCGCAAACAGCCACAATTATGTTAGGGGGGAATCCTGCTTCCTCTAGTCTTGCAACTTGCTTAGCAATATCTTGCAACTTGCTTTTATTATGAATATACACGAACTCGCGCAACTTTCTATTCTGTTATATTGGTTAAATAGATTGGAAAATGAGCGTGTAATGAATGATGATATTAGCACACGTGTAGCTTGGAGACTTCGTACGAAGTCCAGTCTGGAATGCAAATGAGTTTTTTTTATTAATTTGACTGAAAATGTGGTTTTCAAAACGTCTAGTGTTTCACCCATGACAACGAAGGAGCGACATTAAGCATGAGTGACATTCGTTGTAAATGACATTTACATTTGCCATGGAACAGGGCAGCAACTCGCGCATGTAGAGACTCGGATGTGCGTTTATTCACACCGTTCGCAAAGGCCTGGTGGTTGTCCTCTCTTCAGTAATACGGGCACCTCGATGTAGAAAAAGACTACTTCGCCTGCAGGTTTTCGGAACGGATGGTGTTGCGTCTTCCGAACGCCACGCAGCCGTTGTTTCAACTCTGCCGCGCAATCGAGTGAATTGCGTATGGCCCGCAAGCACTAGGGTGCGCTATCTCAACGTAATTTCAGTGCTGTGGTTGCGACAGTTTGTACAGTATGTACAGTAACCAATTTTAACGGTGTAGCAACAGTGCCTGTGAGCGCTAGTTGAGTTGTATAACGATGAGCATTATGTTGAGCATATCAATGGCCTCGCTAACTTTGCCTAGCATGCGCATAGAGCGAGGAACTGTGCTGAGACAGAGTTTCCATGAGAAGGTTGAGGTCAAAGTTATCAGGAATCGAACGTTGAGGGGAAATAAAATGTAAAGCGTTTGCACCATATGACATCCTTGAATTCGCATGAATTAAAAAAAGATTAACTATAGTTAAGCTTTTTTTTATATTCACGCCAACATGAGTGTGGTTGTGATACGAGTAATAACGTTTTCGGCAGTGCGGCTTAATACAGACTGTCCGGCTCTACGAGGTTGTGGTTCTTAAGAAAGGACGTATTTTTCCACATTTGCTTCAGAATTGACCGGTAAGAGCATGTGACACCATCGCCCGGGCAATGATGTAAAAAGTCAATTTTTTTCTACCAAGTGATGCACAATTCTCGATGGCAAAGCGTAGGGCTTTAGGGTAAAAAAAACTGATACCTTCGAAAAAATATAAAAAAAATTCTCGAGAAATTGTTCATTCAGCTATTGGAAGAATTGCTAGCTTCGTTTTTTTTCGCTTGTGTATTCTAGCGATATTGTTCTCATCGCTACAGCAAACTTGCATGACTTGGGCCATTTCGTACACAAATTAAAGGGCGTGAAGGTTCACAAATCACACAGCAGCACTGCACTGAGTGTGCTTAGGCCTGAAGTGTTGGAGAGGCCAAATTTTACTCGCGGCACTTTCGAGGCACTAACTTGTTCTACTCACCCAGCACTTCTAGCAAGCGTTGGGCATGGTTCAGCTGACCACATTGCCCGAGGTGTTCTTACAAAATTTATTTTGTACGCCTTGATTAAGCTTTTCCTTACTGTACGCATGTCTTGGGACTTGGAAAAGTTCAACTTCGAAGCCATCTCCAACTTTACGCATATGAGTGCAGTGTGTGGCTTGGAAGAACTTTAAACACGTTGTGATTAAGATGTTATACCGCCTGTCAATATGGACAAAATGTGACTGGTTTGTTTCATTGCAGTTCTACCTGTGTTAAACATCGAGCGTAAGCTACAAAAGCGGCTTCCTTGTACAAATATTTATTGAAGCCAGTAGCTCAAGAGTTGTGTCTTTTTGTCGTTTTCATCTGAAATCGCTCTTTCAGTTTTATTGCTATCTCCCGTTTATGACTAACTGACACAATGCTCTGCGCAATAGGCATATTGCACTTCGTGGCTCTCCAAAAGTGCTCCAACTCTTCACATGACCTCTATACCGAGCAACATAGTTCAGTTCTTTGTTCATAGGCGCACACACGAAAGGCAAAGATGTCACTCATTCGGTCTGTGAAGCATGCGGAATCATGCGACCAATTCTAGAAAAAATGCGTCACAGAGAAGGCGCTCTTAAAGGACTGGAACGCTCTATTCAAAGTTTTGGCGGACGACTATGCCATACGCGAGTGTTACACAGGTGGCAAACGATACGGATGTAGGAGACTCAAAGTTGCACCGGCGGTGGGCCATCTTTCTGCGGTGGTTATGTGAGATATGTGAACTTACTAACGTTCTAATCTAAGCAAGGTTAGGGCTTAGTTTTTCAAATTCGCACTAATACGTGTTGAGCGCGATGACTTTAGCACTCGGCCACCGAGTGTGGAAAAGCGGCTCTTGTCAAAACCTAAACCACACATGATCATTTACGTAATACGATCCAGGATGTTATGTGCGGGAAAATTTATTTCCCGTCGACTGAAGTGTCTTGTATGTCTGTCCTAAATGCCCGTTGGTATAGCATTGAAGTTTGGGTGTGTTGATTAAACGTTGGAGGGAACGAAACGCAAAAGATGACGGATGCTAGAAAGGGTGACGCACACACAACGCTGTTTGAGTCACCGTTCTTTTTCCACGTCCTCTTTTGCGCTGTGCTCTCCGATGCTTGACGGTACTTTGGCACCGGTATTTTCACAAAGTCTGTAATCATTTTTGTGCACACTAACAGGTGTACCGTCGGTATGCGTTATGTAAGTTGACTGTTGCAAGCTTGTATTTGCACAAACCTCAACTGCTCACTTTCGGGGCAAGCGTGTTGTCACCACCCAGCACTGATCTTTTGTATGTGTTAATGCGTGCAGCTCATACAGGACTGTTATTGTGCTTCCGTTGATTTAATTATTTGGTAAAATTATTTGTGCAGCCATCCTTTTAATTTCGTTCCAATATTGGCATTACGCTTATTACGCCCAAAATTTTACTGAGTGAATAGTGAGTGTATGCATGCCGTGGCGGTTCAATGAACCAAACAAATGAATTCAAGCAAGAAAACTGGTGACAGAAATTTGAAGGGGGTGTTCTTCACAATGCTAACTCGACTCTGAAGCTTCCAGTTTATAGCTTACTGTGAAGCTCGTCATTCATATGGATTGCTAAGCTCCCCATAAGCAGCTTGCATACATGTACAAATGCAATAACTTACAGAAAGTGTGACTGTCTGCCTAATAACTCAACACCCTAAGACAGCAATATTGGAGATAGGTTTGTTTGAATATTATCTGAAACAGCGGTGGTGAACCAATTTGATGTGATGAACGGGGGGGGGGGGGGGGAGGCCGGAGGGCGACTGCAGAAGTTTTTTTTGTAGTCCGTAAAACAGCTGCGCAGATTCTAGCTGTTCCGCGAAATCCGATTTGAGAAACACTGTTCTAAAATGTACCTTTTAGTTTCATTTTCTCAAACAAGAAGGAGAGCGTGGGCATAGTTTGTGCATCTCGTTACAACCCAAAACAGCGCGAATTATTGAGCGATGAAGACGGGTACTTTGTTTGTTGGCTCAGTTCTTTTTCTTTCTTTTTTGGGGTGATTGTGTGACAAGGTGAACATTTCTATTTGAAAATTTTGGATTGTGAGATTCTCACGTAGAACTTCTGCAGGTGACTGTTTCTGGAACAACTTAGTGAAGTTCTTTCTCACGTGGCCCCTTGGTTGGTGCGATTTATGTAACAGCCACCGACTTACATGATAACGCGAAAGTATTTTACCTTTCGAGACCAGGGCTGGCTGCTCGAAAAAAAAAAACCAGAGCTCATAAATCAGAAAATTCTTGCAACAGAGTG
Organism: Rhipicephalus microplus; assembly: GCF_013339725.1. Classification (NCBI taxonomy): domain Eukaryota; kingdom Metazoa; phylum Arthropoda; class Arachnida; order Ixodida; family Ixodidae; genus Rhipicephalus; species Rhipicephalus microplus. The sequence continues at coordinate 28,209 of NW_023612848.1, read as the reverse complement.
ACGATCTCATCAGTTATAGCGAAGAAACAAACAGTAGATCTGTTTTAGCACAATAGCATAGAAGCTGCCCAACCAATAAGAATAGCAGGGACCGTTTCGAGAAACACCGGTGTTCATTCTTGATACGATAAACTTGTAAGCAATTGAATTTATCTTAGTGAGTAATTGTTATCGAATTGGTTATTTAAAGATGATTACGTGACTGTTTTGTATGGTGCAATACTGTTGTTTTAAGTCTGCGTGTCTCTTCTTTTAATTATAGTATGGTTCAAATGCAGTGTTGGTGATCTATTTAGTCACTACTAAGAAATGTTATGAAAGACCTACACCATTAGTGTGCTGAACTGGACTCGTTCGCATTGTTCACCTTCGGGCATTTGTGCAGCGTTTTACTTCTCTTTCCAACGAAAGACAATGAAAAAATGAGGGAATTCGAGAGAAATTAGGCAGTAATATATAATAATACTTAGCTGCGAGTCCGCCTGTCCGGTGCTCTTCAGATTTTGTTTCGCTAGACAATATGCTAATTCCACTACGGCGTGAAATATAATTTAGTTAGCGTGAGAACGGAGTTTCAACATCGGGTTGAAACCATTCGTGTGCCATGATAACCATTGACCTTATAATGTTATATATTGTAGTGCCAAACACTGGATACGTAGCATGGTACAGAGTGCAATATTTTTCTGCCAGATACAAACTAAAACGAAATTCTTCATGAGCAGGGTTTTTAAAGTTGGTTCAGTAAGCTTACACCTCATTTTTTAGGTTGTCATGCGCAGCTGTGCGATTCAAGCTAACTTGAATTGACGCAGCCGACAAGAAAGGCATCGTGCTTATACCATGACATGTCGTTGTGGCTTGAATGATGACAAACACATCGATGCACTTGATGTTTGTGTTTGGACTGAATTCGCCTCGATGGTAGAGCCGATGTTGCGTGATGTTAGCCTGGTGTTGCAAGCAGTCGCGTGTTGTTGTTGCCAACTGCATTGTTTTTTCCCCACCGTGCTAACTGATCATGAACAGTTCTTTACTTACTGGAGCACATTTTTTGCTTACTTTTATGTTCAGATTTGCCGCTTTTCTTCTCCACATTGACATAATATGGAATGTATAGAAGGAAGCGAGATTCATAGGAATTCTATCAGGGGGCCAAATACTTTGCGGATGTACAGAGTTCAACACGCTTGTCTAGAAAGCTGACGAGGCATGATTCGGACTGCACGCGCGATCATTACAAATTACGCATAGCTTGAGGTAGTTCCCATCTAATGTTCAGGAGCAGCAACGCATGCATAAAGCTGAGCTGCCAAAACTATGCGTTCTTGGTACACGTAGTTTATGCACTTCGGGATGAGCCGCTGCAGCGTTCTAGAAAAGCGAGTCCGAGCTTTGTCCTGGCAGCTAGCACTTTTGTTTTAGTGAGCTCAATGCACTGTGAGTTCACCTTAACTATACACGCCAACTGCTTCTGACGGTGAATACGAGAATTTTCGAACGAGGAAGTGTTGCTTATTCAATGAGTGTGAATCAGTGCCAACTGTGTCACAAAGACTCTGCACAATGTGTCGCGACTTTCACGCATTTGCTCAATGTCACTTCAGTTCACATGTCTTCTCCTGCACGCAAACTGGAGGAAATTGGACCTGACGGAGCAAGAAGCTTGCTTTATTTTCTGGCTACTACCTACAACCGAGATGCTGAAAGAACATCAAGGCAATTGAAGATGCCTTTAGGTACCCGTGGACGCTTAGAAAGCACGCTTACTAAGCATTTTTTTCTGTGCATGTCTCCTTATTGTTTCTGTATGAAAAGAAAAGATGTTCTATGTTTCGAAGATTTAATAAATACCACTGGATATTTTGTTACTGTTCCTATTGCCTCTGTTTTTATCTGATACAGAATGATGATCATCGCTGGAATGAACTAAACACAAGCTAGGGCGCGCGTATACTTCTTTGTGCAGTTCGCAGTAAATGCAGTCTTCTGCATAAGTTCATGAGAACTCTATCGTTACCGTTTCTTAGTCAAACTCGACAAACGGTGCACAATACCGAGGTATCGGAAGTGGATACGTATGTGGCTATCCAAGCATGAAGTCCGAGTCACTATTATGAACATACCTGATATATCTGAGCATGAACGTCATGATGGGAATTCCTGCATGTCATGATTTCCATGACAGAAACCTTGGTGCTCGCGCGGCCACTTGATTTTATATAAATATATATGAAGAGTGTGGGTTCGGTTGCCGTAGCAAATAGAAAAAAAAAATAAAATAAATTTCAAGTCATGAATCGTTTAAAGGTAGGCAGCGTGTGTCATGCAGCTCCTCACCGACTACTTCGCGTTGCATCGTTTAACACAGCTCGTTGAATATGCCCGATTGTCGCAAATGTTCTTTAGCGTAAAACGTTTCTGATATACCTACCTTCATAGCTTTATTTAGATGGGATGAGTTCGATACTCATTTTTTTTTTCCTCATTTATGTCCTGGTACATTCATTATAATTTTTTGAAGTTCGCGCCCACTCCATTAAAAAAACAATGCCTCGATGTGCGTTGACCAAAACAGAGCGCGCATCACTAGTTTTTTTTTTCCTATTTGCTTTGTCCGCCACGGTGGATCAGTGGCTAAGGTGCTTGGCAACTGTCCCGAAGGTCACGGGTTCGATCCCGGCTGCCGCGGTGGCATTTTCATGGAGGCAAAATGGTAGGGATCTGTGTGCTGTGTGATGATTGATTGATTGATATCAGGGTTCACCGTCCCAAAACCACCATATGATTATGAGAGACGCCGTAGTGAAGGGCTCCGGAAATTTAGACCACTGGGTTTTTCAACGTGCACCTGAATCAGAGCACACGGGCTACAGCATTTCCGCCGCCATCAGAAATGCTGGCGGTGCAGCCGGGATTCGATCCCGCGACCTGCGGGTCAGCAGCCGAGTACCTTAGCCACTAGACCCCGTGGCGGGCGGTGTGGTGTCAGCGCAGGCTAAAGAACTCCAGATAGTCGAATTTTACGGAGCCCTCCACTGCAGCGTCTTCATAATCATATCGTGGTTTTGGGACGTAGAGCTCCAGATACTATACTACTACTACTACTACTACTACTAATTGATAAGTATAATTTATTAATTAAAATTTATTAACTTCAACGCTTAGGTTTTCATTATGTGCCGTTCTTGTTAGCCTAACTAAAATTGTGTTAGGGTAATAAAAGAAGTTGTTTACAGGATTTTATATTTGCGAGGCATGACGCCAGGCTGGCTGAAAGATAGAGTAAAAAAATGCATCTAGAGAAACAAGTCAGTGACGTCAGGCAGAAATGAGGTAGAGACAGGGATCCCTGGCGCATCAGACGTCGTAGAAAGACAGCTTGACAAAATTTGACTTGAAATATGACGAGGTGGTGCATTGCTATTTGGAAATTTTGGAGCACAAGACTAGTCGTTCACAAGAACAAGAAACACAGGACGGGTTCTTAGGCAGAAGTGACCCGCACTTTTTCTCGTTCTTGTAAATGCTTCTTTCGATTTAAAAAAATAGAATGAGGCCTGAAAACCTTTCGCGGAGGCGGCTGCTGCTGCTATTTGGCGTTTATAAAGTAGCTTTGTTTACTTGGCTTGGCTTACTGACGGCTTGCGGAACATCGGCCATACCAAGACGAGTAAAGGCGTAAGTGCACAGATACATTTTCAAAATTTATTATTTAGTAATGCTTTCAATCCTGTGAGAACTTTTACAGGAGTGGAGTTACACGCTAGTGATGACCACAGACATGGTGATAACATTCACAAAATTATACAAGTACATGAAGTTACAAAAATAACAAAAACACGTGATAAAATGATGTACCTATGTCATTAAGGAGTAGAAAAGGTAACGCAAGAGCACTTGTGTCAGTACATAAAAAGTGCTGCAAACTAATAAAGCAAACTAAGTAAGCAGTCAGGTAATTGGTGAACGCTGCTTTGCAAGCTTTCTAGTCAGTTAACTATAATGATGAAGGTAAATTAAGTGGGTGTCCTCTGACTTTTAGCAACAGTCAAAGTTTTTTTGTGAAGGAGACATTAATCGTTGGAAAAAAATAGTGATAGTTATTTAGTAAACGTTATACGGTGGTATATTGTGAGTGGTAAATAGCCACACCAAATGGCATTCACCTTCGTCTTGTTGTATAGGTGGCTGTATGAGGAACCGTGTCAGCTTATCTATCCGAGCTTTATAACTTTAATTTCCCGTTGAAGGACTTTTCAATAGGCACTCGACTGTGTAACATCTTTACTCAGTGCAGCCTAGTTTTCTTCAAGAGAGATGAGCTGAGGGACACACTTGAATCATACCAGGGGAAAGAGGCACTTGGGCGAGACGTGCCGGCCAGTTCTGACACGCCTAGCTGTGGGCGGACCCGCTATGGTGACGTTGCTGCTGACGTTGACCCACGATGACGTTCATGATGACGCTGCTACAGGCGGACCTCGCCGCATCATCATCATCTCATCATCATCATCATCATCATCATCACCATCACCACCACCACCACCACCACCACCACCTTAATTATCATCGTCTAAACCGACACCTTAGAGCTCTGCAAAGAAACGTAATTGTACGATGACACGGCGTTAAACTGTGCATTTCTACACGAGGGCTGCAGCCTCTGCTAATTACACCAAAAATATTTTAGGAGCGACAAGCCAAACTATACGCAGCTACACCGCAAGCCATAACTTTCTGCACCTGCCGGAACCACACCGCAGACTACAACCGCAGGCCCTGCTTTGTCGACTTTCCTTGCGAGCTTCGGTGTTTTTTCTGCGGGAGCTATTTGCGGCGTCGCTGTTGGCCGCTAGCGTGTGGCGCTGACAGGCATAATCACCGGAGCTTAGTTACAGCCCGGAAGGCTGGAGCATGAAACTTTTTGGTATCGCATTGAGAATACGTTAATTGCTGAGAACTGTGTGGTCACAGATATACGCGACCCTAGAACCACGGCGTGCGACTAAAAGATCGCAGCCTTTCATATCCAAGTGACTGATAAGACGGCGAGATGATTAGTGGCGGTCGCTGAAAAACGGCAAGCTCTTGAGAGCACCCGGAAGTCGCACAGCCTTTGTGCTGTCAAACCCAAAGCAATGTATCACCTGTATGTGAACTCATTTACTTACTGAACAATTGTTCAGCCAAGCCCTCCTGTACGCATGCATGCGCGGAATTCTGTGAAATGTGATAATTCGATTATTTTTATTTTTCTTTAACTTGGAACATTTGGATACACAGTCATAAATTAGATTTGGGCGCTAATTTGTAAGATGTGTACACTGTCTTTACTTGTTTTGGTGTTTTGTATGTGTGCGTACAAGTTAGGTGTACATAAAACTTCTTTTCCAACAATTGTGGCTCAAATCCCAGGGATACACTCACTTATACTGTGGGGTTCCCTGAGTGGCATGCAATGGCGTATTCCTTCTCTTTTTTTATTTTATGCTTCGTTTGGTAATGAGGGAGCACTATATAGCCTGATGCCGACTAAATACATTAAACAGCGTACCTATTTGAATAATAGCAATAAAAAAGTGTGCTGTAGAGTACAACGGGGTGGGGGGGGGGGGGGTTCATAAATTCAGGCCGAAAAATTTTGATTGCATAAAATGTTTAAGTACGTGAACGTCTTTGCTTTACACTCTCACTCTTTTCTTGGTTTTAATTCCCGCTTCGTTCTCTGGGAGTGGGGTTACCAGTTCTGATCACCCTAGACTTCTAAGGCAAACTAACATCGTGTTATACAAAACGACATCCCCCCCCCCCCCCGTGTTTCTGCCTTCCATTCTATTTTCCCATTATATGATACACACCTCCCGCCCTTCCCTCCTGCCTGGCCGCAGGGTGGCGAAGAGGACTTGCGTATGGTTAAACTCGATGCCTTCTCTTGCTTCCCTCTACACAGTGATGGCTGGTGACGACGAGATAATAATGACTCTAGCAACGTCATCGCACTCGTCGTCATCATCATCATCATCATCATCATCATCATCATCATCATCAACAACAATAACAAACAACAATAGCAACAACAATAACAACAACAATGACAACAACAACAACAACAAACATTTGGCTGGTAAAACATTTGGCTTTGTTACCGGCTTGTTAGCGTGCGCAATACGTCATCTCTTTCGCACATTGTGCTGTAGAAGAAAGAAAAGAGAAAACCATTATTCAAAAGCAGGAAGTTCTCCGGGCCAAGATTTCAAAGAACAGTGGCGGAACTCCGGATAATCTAGGAGACGACGCTTAGCACCGAAAGTGCAGGCAGACTCGGAAGTCAGAATGCTAATCCGATCCGGAAGGAGGGAGCTTGCACCCCATCGGCATCGCAGAGCGGACGCTGTTTTTAGTTAGCATATGCGAAATGAAACGGCAGCGAGCGCTACAACTCCGCCACGTGCACTCGGAATATTCAAGGTTTCGTGCAAGGATGAGAGCCTGGGCTTCTCGAACATTAGTCCGTGAACGCGTTAGAAGGAGGGGCCTTCCTTGAGAACGCCGTGGAGTACTGTCGACGCACGCTAAATATTCATGAACGAAGGCATTTATCGCGTATGCCTCGATGGACGATTTCGCACTCACGTCGCATCGGCGGACTTCGCAGGCGCCGTAACACAAACACATGGAGGAACAGCCCGTTCAGTGAAACTTGTCGAAAAAACGCGTTCCGGTCGCAGACGCGTTAGGGGCTGGCCCGAGTCGGCAGAGGCGTGTCGCACAATATTGACACGTAAAGGCGATAATACGGGACGAAGCCAGGGATGAGATAATCATCGCCTCCATCTTGGCGCGGTGGCTGTAGGACGGCGTGCCATTGGGAATGCAAGATGAAATGAGAATTTGCGGTTTTTTCCCTTTGCATAGGGGCATACGCCGTGGTGGCCACGTGTGCTTGATAAGTGCGTTCGTCAAACGGGCGCGTTCTGTTCCTGTTGTTCGACTTCATTTCAGCGGGCGGTGCGCAGAATATGAGTGCGTAGGGCGCCTTTCAACGGGATTCCTGATTTCATTTTCGCTTTTTTTAGCTTATGCTGAAGCGAGATGCATTTATTATGCTTTAACGTTTTTTCTCCTACTCAGTTATTCACTGACGAATATCAAGCATATGTATAAAGGCGTGTACCTTACAGCGGAATCGTCATTTGGCACATGCGGTTCAACCTCTCCAACTTCGCACATTGAGCACATCTCTGCAGTCAACCCAGGCTACACATAGAGAACTGCATCGGCATTTCTCGATATGGAACTAGTCTAACTGTTGCACACTGCTCAACGCTGATAACAGGTTTAACTAAGAAATACACCGCTTAGCACCATCGATCGCTTGGCTCGTTAGTAAGTTTTCATAAATATAGTTGCAGTGCGATATGTAGGAGCTCGACAAATTTGACTGCGAGAGACAAAACACGACTTGTGGCTTTGCGTTTACTAAGGAATGTACTATTTTGACACCACGTGCAAGTTATTCGTTATCAAGCGAAGGCATAAGATAGGCAGTGATGTGACACCTTGTCCATAGCTGCAGTCGGAGTTTCATAAACTTAACTAGAGGGAATTATGACCCTGTGATCGTTTAGTCACCGTGGAGATGACAAGTATATATAGTGCACAAATTTCGGGCTTGCGGGCTTCGGACCCACTTCTGACTTTGCTCATTACTTTGTTTTGACTTTGTTTGGAATGAAAAAAAAAACGAAGCATTGAGAACTGCGTGACATGATTAGAATGTGTTTATTGTTATGATATATAAGGAGATATTAGCGCGAAAGTGAGGCACAGGCTACTCCTTAGCCCTTAATATCTTAAAGGAAAAAAAGAAGAGCATTGCATGGAAATCAAACACCCGAGCACACATATGAAAAAAAATACTCACTACACGCACAAATCAAACAACGCCAACACAAATATAAGGAAATGTTCGAAAGTAAATGAATAATGTGTTAATGTCTGTACTTAACATTCAATCCAACAGGATCATGAGAATTGGCGAGTCTAAAAGGTTAAAGTGGTGAAGTGCAACTGCTGAACGTCGCTGATTGTCGTTTCTGGACAACGCTGCTCTGAGCCGCGTGCGACACCGAACGGAGTTGAAAGTACGAAGACAATAACAAACTTTGTGTACTATCCCTCATTTCCACGCTGGCTCAAGCGCCGTGCTTTGCAGCACCATAGACACAAGCGCCAGAGTTCCCTCTAGTGCATCTTAGAAATGCTATATCTGCAACCACTTGGGCGAGACGTGCGAGTGGACAGCTGGTTGCGCTCAAAAATCAGAAAAGTTGCATACAATGCCGGGGCCCGAGCTCGACTTTACAGCATGTACTAAAACATATTTTAAACGTGTTGACTCTTAGGCGATTTAGAGTTCGAACACGAAAACCAGTGTGAATGGCGCAACGAGACAGTACAAAGGAAAGAACAAACACTGGTGCAAACTAGCAACCAATAGTATCGAATGAAGATCCGCAAGATTAGATATCAACAAACTTCGTAGGAAATGAAATGTAGAAATGAAGTTTTTCCACACTTATTTATAATTATTTTCATCTGCGTCGGTAGTTGTGATGGCGTGCCTGTGCAGCTTGATACATAAACCGTGGATCTGCCTTCAATAAAATCAATTGTTAAACGGAGCCAGTGCCGTTTTTGTTCATTTATATTGTCTCGACTGATTGTGCAACTCACGATGATTTTGATGCACTTGAAGCAAGAACAGAAGTACGACTATTAGTAAGTTTTTCACTGTGCACACGTGATGTCGAATGAAGAAACGTGCCAGAGTGCATATTGTGCGCTCTAATTTGTAGCCAGAAATAGTGACCTTTGTGATGTTATCAGTCCGCTCCTAGTTCGCCTATAAGCACGTACAGGGTTCAAAAGAGAGAGAGAGAAAGAAAAAAAAAAGAACGCACCAGACAACGGAAAATGGCGCTTCGAAGGAGGATGCACTGAAACAGGACCTCGCGACCTTTTCAGCTGTGTAACCTCCTTCACTTCTAAAGATGTGGAACTATTGCAACGCCTTGCGGCAGGCTCTCTTCTCGCAATGCTGGTGGGACGAAAAACAGAAATAAGGATCGGTAAAAATGCGAAGCTTTCTAGTTCTTGCACGTTCTCGGACAACTTGTTGCGCTGAACCACGTGGGTGAGACACCACTCTCGACTGCAAAGCCTACATCGTGGCCTACATCTAACTCAACTCGTCGAGAGGCGTCCAATGAGATGTCCTAACTCGGAGCCGTTATTCACATCATTATTTTGACTCAGCGTTCCATCTAAAACGAGTGGTTGTTCGGTGCTCGAGTGGAGCGTGTGCTGATAGCGAAAGAGACTGGAAAGAGTGAAGACGAATCTACTCTTGGAGTTGTTTAGAAAGACAACTGACGTGTACTTGGGGGCTGTGGGAGGCTGAAGGAAAGGAAACAAGGGATTCTGGAGTATCACGCAGTCGCATTCAACATGACGTCTCGACCACGCCAAGAAGATTTGCGACTTGCGCGAAGAGATAACGAGTCCCCGAGAGTGTCGCTTAGGAACCATGTAAGCGTGACTTCTCTATATGTGCCACCTCGGGAAGCTCGTCTCTCTTGCACGTTTTTCGAGACAACCGAAACTTCGTGTCCCATAGCTTTCGTCTAAACTATGAGCGCTTGAGGAAGATATGCTTCTACAGCGTAAAAACGAAGACAAAAATGAAATAAGAGCGAGAAAAGAGCAAGAAAGCGCAATAAATAACAACCAATAAAATGGCAGCCGTGTAGCAATTATTGAAAAAAATGTTGAGATGGCAAACGACAGCTTCAAAGCACCTGTGGCTGGTTATAACGACGTAGAGAACAGAGGCCTTGTGTCGTTTGGTAGTATTGCTTTTGTTATTCTCTCCACGTCCTCTACTGAGATCTGCCGGTTATTCAGATAATGATGGGGCTCGGAGGTGCTTCCCATCAAAGGTGCCGTGAGCAAGAGAGCGTATTGTATTTCGCAAAATATTTTACTGTTTACGAGTGACTTCTCAATAATTAATTGATTTTGTAGCGGAAAGCAATTCGTCTATTTTACCTAGATTGCCATAAATACTAGTCGCGGCGTACCATATACGTGTTCTACGAGGAAAAGGTAGAGTTTCCGTGTATTTTTCAGCACAAGACAGTTTGTAGTGAATGTAATTAGAAACAGTACAGTATGAAAAGTTTCAAAGAATAGTGTGACCGAATGACCAATAACCAACAACAAAGGAAGTCAGAATTCGCAACTTTCACAAATGGTAGCGTTGCCATGCGGCATCCATCATAACTGTCGTTTGGGGAACCACCACGCAGCCAGCCCACGCCATCGTTCAGTCGGCCTCACTTTGGCGGTTCACTGGTGCTTTATATTTTGCCCCTGGCAATTTCCACTATACGGTTATTCTGAATTTCGTAGTGAACTACAGAAGTCGACAGGTACTGCGAGTCGTAGTAGCAATGATTTACTCTTTATTGTTTGCTTGCTGAGCTAGAAGAAACACGAAATATGTTGAATGCCGCTATGCGGATGACGTGCAGTCGAAGGCGAGGTTTCCTGCTTTGCAGGAGCACGGCCGCTCGATCTTCCCAGCCGTGGCACGAGCAGCGTTCACAAAGCTGTATGTGCATTCCTTCACACCGCAGCAGACGATGTGCCCGGCGTTCAAATCTTCTTGTCTTCCAATATAAGCCGCACACGCGCTTCTCAACCGCAGTTTGGAATATAATCCATGCTAGAGTCAATGACCTTCTCAGAAAGACTTGACAACACGGTGACTGCAGCCCAAAATGCTACGCTGTTCAAAGTAATGGGCACACCGGCGGCGACTGCCGGTGCGCCGGCTGCACGATACCCCAAATGTCCCATGTTGGGCTTGCACTAGCGCCCTCTCTAGGCGGTGAATACTCTAAGTATTCGCATAAGACGGCTGAAGGGTGACAGCCATCTACTTCTTCTCTTGCTTGTTCGTCTTCTCAGTCTATTCTGTTGATCCAGCACAACTTTCCACGAATGATTTCTCCACCTAACGTGGTTTCGCCCCGCCTTCAAGATCGGAGGCACCGCGCCTAGATTAGCGTTGCCTCCCTGATAGGTTTAGCTTTGACGAAGCTACAATGTCATGAGACGAGGCGCGTCACATGTCGTCACAATAGCGCCAAGAAGACGTCGTAAAGTTGGGGTGATCTGCGGCGTCACAATGACGTCATATGATGATATCATCACGTGATGATGATGATTCTTTGCGTCACTCGTGTTGGCGCCGGCGACTCGCGCACTGGACACAGGTGAATTTTCGCGATTGACGAGGCACCTGAGACTTATGCCTTAGTAATCCTCTCGATGCTCCATAGAGTATACTTTTCATTGCACTGGAAAACATGAAAAAAGGTAGTTCACACTATAGGCGGTTGGTTTTACAATATCTCAGCGTATACTAGTAAACGACGGTGGCTCATAGCCTGAGGCACATTGGGTCGTTAAAATCCATAAACCAGCCATAATGAGATTGTCCGAGGAAGGAAGCAAGGAGGGAAGAGAAATGGAAGGACCGGGAGGCTAGCCACTTCTCAGGCCGGCGGGCTACCATGTGAGGGGAAAGGGATGAAAGATGACAGAAGAGGAAGTTAAAAATATAAAATTAAGGAGGAAACAAACAGTACAATATTACGCTAAGCAGCACTGCTTAAAGTCTATCTTTGAGACTAGCTGTCCGTAAAAAAGGCAACGATGCTCTCAAAGCTTCCCTTGTCGAGGACGGTTTTGATCAGTGTCCCAAGACCGATTGTCCAACCATGATCTGGCTGACGATAAAACACGTGGGGCTTCTTGTGCGTTTGCCCAAGACGATCGAAGGTAAAAATGAGCTGCCTATTTTAAAAGCGGGACTATTTACTCCAGTCGTCCCTCGTATTCGTCCGTCGGAAAGCTTGCTTGCTTGTTCCTTTCTTTTGTGGCTCTCACCCCCTAAGGGGGATTGGCCAAGAAGCCGTGGTTAATGTAAGTCAAAACCTATAGATTTTCTAGATTAGGGGAATATGATTACTGTGTTTTGACTGTGAACTTAATTTGGCGCAATGTCGAAAAAAAAGAAAAAGGGGGGGGGGAGAAATAATAGAATTTGCTGAAATCTGAAGTGGAATCGTTATATGAAATTCTCCTGAAAGTTGAATCATTGCAGTGTATCAGCTAAATAATAAGTGGTAGTGTGGCTAGTAAAATTCGAGAGCTGATCGCTGACTCATCAAGGTAATCTTCTTGTGTTATATGAATCGCAGAGAGCCCCGATGTTCCTGTCGCTGTGTCCCAAGAAGTGCCCCAAAAGACAAAATTTGGGAGTATTAAGTGATATTCCTAATTTTCTGAATAAAATTTCGAAGCAGTTTTTTTTATTTTTGAATCGGTGACATGATAAGAAAATGGTCGATATGTTCAGGTTCATTACAGCTTGAGCACAGAGGGGATGGCACCAGACCAGACCTGTTTAAGTAGAAATTAAGAGGTGGTACACGGCAACGTAATTTTGTTATCAAGACTACCAATTTACGCGTGGGACACCATTTATTATTCCATGTGAAGTGCAGGTGCGAGAAATCTGGATTCGGTATCATGATTTTTGAGTCTTCAAGAAGGGAAAGTTTTCTAACCTCGCTGCTGTTACATAACTGTAGGAGGCATGATTGGCACAATCGGAAGATCAAGATGTTCGCGCAAGTTGTCAGCCATCTCGTTTATAAATATCTATATGGCCTGGCACCCATATCATTCGCACTAGACGATGTTTGCTGGATTAATGATTTAAAAGTCTCTAGTACTGCTGATGTCGACGACGATGATAAGAATGAACACACGGAATACGAGTCAGACTATCACAGCTGTCGAATGAGTCGCAGGAAGTTTACGAATAGCTAGTATAACGGCCATTAATTCCGCTTCAAATATTGGTGTATAATCTGGGAGGCGTAATGAAAATGACCAGAATAATGAGAGAGAAAAATACCCACACCTGCCTTCTCGCCACTCATAGATGCATCCGTTGCAATTACTATTAGTACCTAATTGAGACAGGTGTTGTTCTAATAAACCAATCAATATTTAGAGGGCAAGTGTTTAGCGTTCATGGGGAAGATATCGTCAAATTTTATTTGCACTGGCTCGATGGTTTGACAGATGGTGTGATCCGAATGATTAACATTTAACGCATTTAGAAGTGTTTGAAACAAATAGCACTTGGGTTATATACACGGACCAATGCTCATTGAAAAAGACACCAGGCTCGGCAAAGAATACAAACTGTCGCCTTCTTAAAGTGGTTCAGAAAATTAATAGGTTCTTTTATGTTAAATATACGAAATCTGCAAGCAAGGTGGGTATCCGAGCTTCTTGATACAAAACATTGTAGCTGTGAATTTTGGCACACCTAAACAACTACGTAGGGCTTCCCGCTCTAAGAGAATCAGGGGAGTTTATTTTGTATGCTGGTCCCCCAGAGAATAGTACACATCGAATTCAAGATCGGACGAACGTATCATGCGATAAATCATGATCAGTCGTATCTTCTGCGAAGACGGAACGGAGGCGGCAAGCCTACCTATGATCCAACAGCGCGTGTAGCCTTATTTTAATATAATCAATGTGGTCACGCCAGCTCAGTTTTTGATCGTACAGTACACCCAGACATTTAATACAATTAACCTGGGGTATTATTTCTTGATGGTACTGAAGAGAAAGTAACTGGTGCGTCCAACGGAAAAACTATTATAGCACTTTTAGTTACGTTCAGGTTCATATGAATATTCTAAAACCAGGTTTCCAATGTTGCCAAATAACGCTGTAAAGTCAATGTAGTGAATAAATATCGTTGTCAGATGCAAAGAACGCGATATCATCTGCATATACATATACTTGTACCTTATCACTCTGTGGTATTGAACTTAACAAAATGTTAAATAGCACAGGCGATAGAACAGAGCCTTGAGGAACACCTCTCGTTTGGCTATACTTCGGCGTGGAAACACCTCGTTGGAAGCAATAAAATTTTCTGTCTTTTAAAAATTCGTATATCCAATTTGTTATGTACTGCGGGAACGTAAGCTCTTTTAGGACATTGATAAGAATAGGATGTTCAACACTGTCATATGCCTTGGCTAAATAAAGGTTACTAGGGCGCATATTGTCGTCTGTGCCGAGCAAGCTTTATACGAGCCCTAAATCACATGCGCACCACCATATAGAGTACCTGGTCTAATCCAATCTGGCACGCACTGAGTATCGCATTATCTGTATGAACTTCGTACTCTAATGTAAAGTATTCTTTCTATTAAACTTAACTACGTGTGATGTTAAAGCGATTGGCCTAAATGTTATTATCTGCATTCCTAGTCCCTGTTTTTTAAGAAGCGGTCATTATTTTTGCAAGTCTCCAGTCAGGAGTATCCAACTATTTCAAGTGAATAGTTGACACGTTAAGGAGGCTTCAGAGAGATGTCGATAATATTTTAACCATTCTGAAGAGTGACGCCATCTGGTCCAGAGACCTGTGTTGGCAGAATACGAACGACGTGCGCAAGTTCATTCCTACTTACTTCAATAAAATCATTCGAATGACGGTTTTGCACACTTTATTTGATTTGTGATGTAAATCTCTTCTCCAATTTATTGCAATTTCCGTTAATGTATCTTCCAACAGTTGGAGAAAAATAACTGAGTCAATATTTACGTGTGCTGTAATAGCTTTACGATTACGGAGAAATCTGAATAGAGCTTTCTTGTTGCCACTCTTGGATAAGTAGCTGTACCGTTTTTCTTCATAATCGTCTTTCGCTAATGAAACTGTTCTCCTAAAGGTAGCTTTAGCAAATAAATAATTTCTCCAATTAGTCGGACATTGGTTGGTGAGGAGTTTTTTTCCATGCAGCGTTGCGGCGTCTATAATCTCTGGCGCAATCCGCATTCCACCAGGCAGATATGAATTTTCCCTTTGTTGAAGATATAGTGAACTGTGATTTTTTAATTGTACACTTTAGGGTGGAACAAAGGCTCATAGCTTTCATATTTGCTTCCATATTGGGCAAGGAAGACAGCGTTGACTGTAAGTTCTTTTTAAATTTAGAGTAGTTTACAAAACTTTGCACCTGGCGATCTACCGTCACTAAAGGAATGCTGACTTCAAATACCAGGGGGCAGTGATCACTACTTGTAGCAGTATCAAGAACAGTCCAAGATATTGTCACACTTGAGCTAGCAAATGTCAAATCTAAGACGGACCTCGAATTACACGAACGAATGTCGGAACTCTGGAGTTCCAACAAATAAGGTTATTCCGATTAGTCCAGTCCCACAACCGTTTTCCTGATGAATCAGTGCTCCCCATGAAACGTGATGGGAATTGAAGTCTCCCGCAAATAGTATACTGTTTCTGTAAAACTCACAGTCACGTCAAGGGCTCTTTCATCTTGTATTCAGCCGGAAGTTGTTGACTATAGATAGTGGCGCGCATCCGGGAAAGTGAATTTCCAGAACCAATACTTCATAATCGTGTGATATTTGTTGGTAAACTAAGTGTGCTTTATGGCAAATTTTGGATGAAATGAAAAACATTAATCCTCCACCACGTGAGTCTCGGTCCAGTCGAAAGCACTGATAGTTTTTAGATAGAAGTTTTGATCAGCAGACAGCCAAGTTTCTTGTAAAATTATGACGTCTGGAGATTGTAGAGAAATTAGGTATAATAAGTCTGTAGTTGCAGAGAGAATTGAACGGCAGTTCCACTGAAGTACTCTAAGGTACCCTATGATAAGCAAGCAGTAGCACTGCTTGATCTAAGATACTATCTTTTAAGAAGTCCGCTTAGTCCTAGGTTCCTTCACACTCTTTTTTTGTTTTTGGATGAGAAGAATTATTAAGTTTGCTAGTGGGTGATCTGGTGCGTTTCAAAAGGCGAGCATCCATATCTACATCCGATTATATTGATTCTGAATCAGATTACCTTCCTGCTCAGTTGTGTTAGGAGTGGAAAGCATTGCCTCATTATCGATAGAGACATCTGACTGATGTTCGGCAGGTTTATTAATTGAGGCACTAGGAGGTTGGATACGCTTAGTTATTCGATCAGATGCGCCCGACATCTGTGAATCCATAATATTATGAGTGAGCGGACAGATTGAGTAAAATGTTTCTATACTTTTTCTACGGCCTTTTCTACCATAGCAGAAATGGACTGAGAAAGTGATGCATCCATAGAAAGAGGTGGACGAGCTGGCTAGTCGGCATAACCCTACTCCTTGCTTTGAATTTCGCAATTGCTTCTCTACAAGAGCATCGTCTCCTTTCAATGATTTCAATCACCTGAAGTTCCTTTGATCTTGCAGGGCAGTTAGGATCGTCTGCAGCGTGACTTTGCCTTGCACAAACAGCATGTCTTATTGTCTGATGACACTCAGCAGTACTATGACCCAGCCCCCAGTATATGGCCCGCATATGCGGCATCGAGTCCTCCGATCGACAACCTTTAGTACTGTGCCAAAGCGCCAACATTTAGCACATTGCAGAGGACGGGGAGCCAAAGCTTCGACCTTATAGATAAGCGGCCAATGCCTTTGATCTCCGAAAGGCGATCTGTTTCAGCGAATGTGGCAATTACAGTTTTCAGTCGGAACTTTCTGATTGGTTTTCTGTTTGGTACAGCGGTAAACAGAAATAACACCTGCTGGGGAAAGATGTCCAAGACTTCTGCTGGGCTTAGACTTGGCGTCTACCCCCCGAACCAATCCTTTGCAGCAAGCTAGCTGAGGTGGGATAAAAGAGCTCACCGGATGTGATACAAAAGTAGTGCACTTCAGAAGGTCTTGGATGCAAGCCTTGTCTGGTGAGCAGCATAGTATCCCCCGCGTCCAAAATGACGAACCTCTGTTATCAGTTAGAGACGTGGGGAGTGATCGCCGAAGTTCCGTTTGGATGTCTTGGGATTTTTCATGCGGATGAACCCACCGGTGGTCGGCACCAAAGCGACAGGAACGCTTCGGGTTCCATTGTGGAGAAACAACTCCAGGGGAAGATCTTTAGGAGGAACAGAGGACTGACCAGAGGGCAGGCCTCTGGCCGGAGAAGAAACAGACATGAAATAAGAAGAAGTTACACTTATCAATGCACTAAACAGTTGCGGAACAGAGGTAGATCTAATAAAATAAAAGTAACCGCCGGCTACTTGACCGCAACCCTGAGGATGGAACAAGGAACGCAGGCGCAGGCACGAACGGTCTCTTCCGCAGCGGCTGCGCTCTTCTGCAGCAGATCACGAAGCAGTCGGAAAGCTGTTGTTGTTGTTGTTGTTGTTGTTGTTGTTGTTTTCCTGTGCAAATGGCTCGTACCCAAAGAAGGGATTGGCCGATTATAAGGTGAATTTGCCCTAAACTTTCAGCATTGCGTCATTCCTACAATTTTTTTGTAACTTAATTTTGATTTGAAATACCGATATCAAGTTTGCAGAAAAAAAAGAAGAAAATAGTGAGACAGCAATTTAGCAAGAAATCGTTTAGTCGCAGTGATGTATTCTTGAACGGCGAATAAATCATCCCTGTGGCTGAAACCCAGTGTAGAGGCTCCAAATGAAAGAATCAGGTTGTGATAGTTGCAAGCCTAGTCTTTGAAGAGGTGGTGCTAGTATGCTTTTCCTGAATAAATCGAAACGGCGACAATGTAATAAAAATGACTGATCGTTCCTCTTGATTACAGTAAATGCACATAGGGGAATTCACAATGCCTGATCTATGCAAGTAAAAATTGAGGGAGGTAACGCGGCAACGAAATTTCGTGATGACAACTTCCATCATCTTGAATTAGTCAGTTCACTGCGCCAGGGAAATAACAAGTGTTTGTACTTGGAGAAGCCGTCAGTGCAGGGTCAGATAAATTTGCCTGATTTAAGTGTTGCGAAATCGCGCCACCGTAATGTATACTGTATGAGGGAAAATAGGAATAATTGGTGTCGAAAGGGATGCCTCGCAAGAGAATCAGCTATTTCGTTTAACAACAAACCTTTCTGCCCTGGTGTCCAGATTAAATGATACTTGGAGATGACAGGGATCAACGATTTAAAAAGTTTCACTATAGGTGAGTGACCAGATGCGGACAGAGAAGAGCACACTGATAATGAATCAGTTATGACTGCTACAACTGGAATGGAATATTTACCTTTCGCAAGCTAACATTATTGCCATGAATTCAGCCAGAAGACAGGAAAGAAGTCCGGTAAGCGAAGTGAAAATGACCAATCAAGTACGGGGCAATATATTCCAACGCCTGATTTTCATGGATTGAGAATGCGTCCGTTGCTATAATGACATTTGTTGGCAGAGTACTTAAATAGTCCTGCAATAAACCATTTAAAATGCCTGTAGGTAAAGCTTTGCGTGAGTTGGGAGATATCATGGTAAACAATTTCTGGAGAATTTTGTTGCTCAGTTAAAGGAATCAGATCACGAACGTGTACATTTAGGGGCTCAAGTAACGATTGAACAAATACTATTTGTGGTTTGGTAAATCTGAGCCAATGCAGGAGAAGAATAGGTCAGGATTGGAAATAAAAATATTTTTTTCAGGGTTAAACGGTGCTTCATATAGTCGTAAAAAGTTCTGCACAGTAAGAATGTTTAAAGCGACATAATAAGGTTGGTATTCGTGCTTCAAGGTATAACACTGCATTTGCAGTATACTTTGGAAGTCCTAAGCACAGCCGTAAAGCTCTCTTTCCAACAGAACGAGTGGCCGAAGTTTGTAGGGTGGCGCACCAGAAAAAAGAATGCAGCCAAACA
Organism: Rhipicephalus microplus; assembly: GCF_013339725.1. Taxonomy (NCBI): domain Eukaryota; kingdom Metazoa; phylum Arthropoda; class Arachnida; order Ixodida; family Ixodidae; genus Rhipicephalus; species Rhipicephalus microplus. The sequence goes on along the minus strand of NW_023612848.1, from coordinate 9,340 downwards.
CCAACACAGGTCGGACATACATTTTATATAATCAAAAGTGCCTTTCTTCTCACCTGATCTACAATTGCTCAACCTCCGCATACGCCCATCGTGCGTACTGCTTTTGTCGCGATGTATCAATGTGAGGGCGCCAATTTAGATGTTCATTATACATAACTCCAAGATATTCAATGATTGTACTTGTGGGATATCTTGAAGCTTGTAATTAATAGATATTGTGCACGGGATCTTTGATTGGAAAACAAAAGGAATAGCATTTACCGGTATTCAGGTTCAACATCATCCATCCAGCCAATGTTCTATTTTATTAAGATAGCTTGCAAGATAGTGTAGAGACAGTGCAAGTCATGTGCCATAGCAAGAAAGCAATGTCATCGCATAAACATAGGTTTTCACATCTGGATGAATGGGGATGGTACTAAGCAATATGTTGAATAAACCGGGGGAAGTACTGACCCTGAGGTACACCGGGTTTGCTTGTGCTTACAGGAAGAGAAAACCGCCTTGATAACGATAGAATTCTCTTCTACTTAAAAATTCCGTCACCCATGCTACTATATAAGGTGGAAGTCCATGACTCCATAACTGATTAGTCAAGACAGAATACTCTACACTATCATATGCTTTACATATGTCTAACGTTACTAAAGCCGCAAAGAGCTTTTTGTGACGGGCAATATGAATACGACTTTCCAGATCTACATGTGCATGCCATATGGAATATCCAGACCTAAAGCCAATTTGGGAAGAACTCAACAGTTGTTTCTCGTTAATAAACCTAATTATACGACCATGAAGTACCCTTTCAATAAGTTTTACTACATTAGAGTTAAGGCTATCGGTCGTATGTTGTCTAAATTATAGCCTGCCCCTGTTCTTAAGCAATGGTATAATTTTCGCAATCTTCCATTCAGAAGGGATCCATGCTCTTCTAAGGAATAATTGACGAGACCTAACAGATCATTCGGATATTCCCTGTGAAGTATTTTAGCATTGTATTGTATTCCATCGGGGCCTGGTGCTGAATTTGGTAATCTTTCCATAGCCTGATTTAATTCGGAAGTCGATATTCTGTGTAGTCATAGATGGTTGTGTGTAAGCCGAATTAGGAAGGCCTTGAGAAACCTGTTTTCTAATTCTTTAGCCAACTGATTCAATGATTCCTGTAGTTCCTGTGAGGTGTAAACTACTGAGTCAAACGTTTCCTGGTATAGGGGGTCTTCTTCCTACCACGAAGGAAGTTGAATAAGCACGTTTGTTATTTGATTTAGACCGGTACTCGAAATGTTCTTGGTCATATTGCTCTTTCGCTCGCGATACAGTGCGTTTAAATGTTGCGCGCAATTGAACTGATAATCCTTCCAATTTTTGGGCTCGATTACATATAAGTCTTTTCCATGCAGCTTTTCTTCTTCTATAATCTCGTGTGCATTCATCATTCCACCTTCTACTAGGTTGGGCACTTTGATGACGGAAGCAATACAAATTCTGAAGTGTTCTTGGAGATTTTTAAAGCAGAACAGAGATTTCTGCAGGTCTTCATTTTGACCACTGGACGGTGCCCTAATGTTGGAACGCAAGCAGTCTTTAATTTTTTGTAATTGATCAATGTTTTCTCTGTCCTTCAATAGATTTCACCGCACATGATATTTCAAAGTATACAGGAAGATGGTCACTGTTTGAAGAGAAATCAATTGTTTTCCAATACTTTATTGAAACACTTGGGCTGCAAAACGTGAGATCTAATACCGATCGTGTCCGTCCGCGAATAAAGTGGGGCTGTCTATCATTTAGGCAGGTAAGGTTTTTATTATCATCCAATCCACAGAAGAGTACCAGAGAGTCTGTTCGAAATCCCCATGAAACATGATGTGAGTTGAAATCACCAGTCAGAAGGAACTCATTCTTGCAATTAGCTAAGGCAGTATCTAATTGTTGAGTATTGCAAACCCGTTGGAAATATGCGTTTATAAGTTGAAAAAGGGTGGTTCCCTGCAGACAGAGGTCTATTGCCAAAATTTCACAGTCTGTGGACATAAGCTGAAAAGCTATGCTCGCTGTGCGCAAAATTTATTCGAGACTAGTACAATTAGCCACCTCCTAGTGATGGACGGTCTAACCGAAATGCTCTAAAATTGTTTAAATGATAATTCTTAACATGGTTAAGCCAGGTTTCTTGAAATAAGATTATATCCGGATATAATGATTAGTTAAGCAAAGTAAGTCAGTAGAAGCAGAAATCAAAGACCTAAAATTACACTGTAGTACTTTCAAGGTATCTATGTTGACGAGCGAAACACTTCAGCAACGGCAGCTTCTAAATACTCTCCTTAATAAGTGCACTGGCATTTTCGCTGCCCTTTTCGGGTTTCGTGTTTGGGCAAGGAGATTTTAATGGAGATCCAGTGCGCTTCTGACGCCTGAAATCTTGGCATACGCCATTTCATTCTGATCCTCCACGGGTCGACGTAGAAGGTACGACAAAATTGGGGTTTTCTCCTCTCGGGATTGTCGCTGTGGGGCTAAATTCGGTATCTCTTCCACTGTACAAGGTGCCGACTTGGCCATCGGCACTGCTATTGCAGAAGCCAGCTGTGTCATCTGTGAGCAAAACACTTGAGAGATGCACTCACTCACGCTCGTAACTATGTGTTCCAGCGCTTTCGACATCGCCTTTTCTACTGCAGCCTCAATAAGATTAAGAATCTTCGTCTCACTTAGTTGTTCGTGCTTCGACGCGACTCCGGCATATCCAAGGCTCTATCCTTCACAACTGTTATGCTTCTCGCCGCGAGCAACGACGTCTGTCCATGATTTCTAGAAGTTGCGTTTCATTAGACCTTGCGGTGCAGTTCAGATAATCGGCCGCGTGATTTCCTGCACAGAGGCAGCACTTTTCGGTTTCGGCGTTGCACTCCTTCGATGGTGGGTATCGCCACAGATGCGGCAACGTGAATTGATTTACAGCCCCCTGCACTGTGACCAAAACGCCAACAGTTTTGACATTGGAGAGGACGAGAAGCGAGACGTTCGACTCTGAAAATGAGCGGCCATATTTTCAACTCGAATGGACAGGAAGTGCCGGCAAAGGTAGCAATAACCGACTCAGTGGGGACTTTCTCACCGTTACTAATTGGTTGCATCGGTACACAGCTATGACCCAGCATCAGACAGCTTTTCCAGAGTCTCAGCGGGCGTTAATGTAGAGTCGACTCCTCGTACAATTCCCTTAGTGCACGCTAAATGAGGCGGGATAAATGCCCTTACCGGGACCGAAGCAAATGTTTTGCATTTTAGGATGTCAGAAACGCACGAAGGATCTGACGATCTGCATACCAAACCACCTCTTCCGAACTGATGAACATCACTTATCAGCTGAAAGTGCGGCGTCATGGCCTGCAACTCCACCTGGATCGCCTTCAGGTTGTTGAGCCTAATAAATCCACCACTCGAGGGCACCAGCGCAACAGGATTCTTCCAACACCACTGCGGAAAAAATATCCAATGGCAATTCATCATTAGGCAAGGAGGCTGACCAAGGGCTGTGCCCTTGGCCAGGAGATGAATTAGACATTAGCACTAATTCGATTGCCTAAAGAAGTAATATGCAACGTCAGCTAGTTTCAACAGGTCAAATTCACCCAAAACTCAGCCAAACCACCGTCCGAAAGAGTCCGCAGGGACGAGCCCGGTCAGAACGATGTGACTCGATGTGACTTCAGCCCGAAACGGCATGTTCTATCTTCGTCCTTCTTCATCGTTGCGTCGTTATGGTGCATTCAGACGACGGACCGAATCCGGATTTGTCATGGACGCGGACGGCTAATCCGCGGATGATCTGTCTGCAGGCACATCCACACGACGGACGGTGTCCTAGGAGAAAACAGCCGGATAACTTTTGACAGCAGATTCGGCGCTCACCTGCGCCCGCTGGCAGCAGACCGGTTTGAGAGTATTCAACATGGATGCCCGCAAGAAGCGACGCTTGGCTGCGATGTCTGTCGCGTTGCGACTAATGAACGAAGAGTGTTATTCTTTCGAGAAAAGGGAAACTGCTGGCAGAATGTTCTTTCAACTACATTGTTCCCCACTTGTAGAACTTCTGAACGCGTCTCCCATCCTTTTTTAGAAGTGGCGCGTCGCCGGTTGCAGAAGTCAGAATATTTCCCCACGGTCACGGCTAGGAATCTCGCGTGTCAAACGACGGCGACGACATTTCCCGAACCACCAAAAGTGATTCTTTCGTATTCAATCACCTGAGAACAAGACCCCGTAAACAAGGTAAACCTTGCTCAAGCGTAGGTGATGCCGACCAGTCATGCAGCTGTCCGCGAGCCATGGAAGACATGCCGCGAGCAGACGAAAAGTGTACTGTTTGCCAGAAACCCGAGCTAACCCGCTGAAGTATCGGCTTTCTCCCGCCAGAATCCCGATGTGAGAAACAGGTGGGGTCATCCGTCCGCGAGCCGCGCGGACGAGTCGCGGACGAGGGGAATCGCTGATGTGAGGTCACGTGACGCGCCGTCCGTCCCGCCACATCCGGATTCGGTCCGTCGCCTGAATTCACCATTACTGGAACCCGTCCTCAATTTTTACGGGTGGGATGGAATAACTGTGTTGAATGAGAAGATTAGCTCACAGTGAGAGAAAGGAGAAAAAGAGAGAAATTCCTAGAGAAAAAGTAATCTTGACGACGTCGAATTCGAATCACCGTACCTGCTATCCGAGGTGAGCATTGTGACGTCTTGGCTATGCGAGCCTGCGAAATAGTGCAGGGTACTAAGTGGAAAGTGAAGTGTGGGTGTTGGAGGGGTTGGATAGAGGTGAGAAAGAAAAAGATAAAAAAAGAACGGAGACAAGGAAAATAAAAAACAGAAGAGAAGGAATCAAAGAAAGAGGGAAAGTATGTAGAGAGAAAGAGAGAGAGAGAAAAAGGAAGAGCAAGAAATAGAAGGGTATGTATAGCGAAAAAAAAACAGAAAAAAACAGGACAAATGTGACAGAAAAAAAATAGAGATGAGAGAGAGAAAAAAAGAGAAGAAACGAGAAAGACAAACGAGAAAATTCACCGATGGGTACGGTACTGCCAATGCGAATGCTGAGCGCAGCTTCATTTTGAGGCAACGCCAACTGTGTTCTACGTTTCGGCCATCCGCAATATAGCAATATACCCGTAACATTCGTCAATTTTCGTCACAGAAACTGCCAGTGTTCTCTGTGCATTGCAGGCGTCGCTAAGTCGCGAACCAGGCGAAGCGTCGACGGCACTTGAACGCTACGCGCGCCATTCTGTGCATTGCAGGCATTGCAGAGCAAGCGAAACGCCGACCATGTCACAGTGCAGAGCTCCGATTCCGGTGCTATCGCTTAGTGACGGAGAAGAAAGTTAAATTAGGCGTGGGTCGGTCGTCACCTGTATGTATGCATGTATGTATAGCAACCACCTCACAGCATATTCATGGACTGAATGGAGATAAATGGGGTGAAGCATCGGAGGATTTATCGGCAAACCTGAATCATCCGCTGACCGCGTCTGTCGTCATCTGTCGTCTGTGTCTGTTTGGCGCAAGTTCGGACGAATGCACAGACAAAGGCAGAGAAAGAGAGAAATTCCTAAAAAAAAAAAAGTAATCTTGACGAGGTCAAATTCGGAGCACAGACGAACGCACAGATTGACGCACGGGTGGACGGTAGACGAACGGATGGATGGACGGTAGACGGACAGATGCACGAAAGACGGCAGCAAGAACGGACGGACGGAAGCGCGATGGACTGACGGAGGTTTCACCCATTAATCATCATTCAATCCGTGATATGCTGGGATTTCTTTTGCTCCGTGGTTAGAGGCTAGTGTTCACTCTTTTCGTCTTCGCTCTATTGGTTACGCCGTCGACGCATCCAACGACACCGTTAAAAGCAAATGAGTGCCCAAGAGCGGCGCTATAAAATAGAGACAAAAAAGGCTGTCCAGTCTTGGCACCTCTAATGCGAAGCTGATAGATTTTTTTTTTCCGTGGCACTAGTGAAAAAAAAAATGAGTAAAGTCTGTTGGCCTCTGTCTTGCAATGCACGTTTGTACGACGAAGATTGCTTTAAAGAGTTGGCGCTGGAGATAAAGCACTTATTACCGTTTCACGACCAATTTAAATATTGCACTTGATAGGGACTTAATTTATCGCACACTCATTTAAAAAAAGCAGAGTAATCTGGAAGGTTGTTTATGGTGATGTGCAGCTAGGGCCCTAGTATCATTGGGATATATCAACAATTTCGAGGAAGCTGAGAAACGAAAGAGTACCAAGTACTAAGTACCTTGTGCGTAGCCTCATCAAGTCGTTAACCACTGTTTCAAACACAGAACAGTCTCCTGTCTGGTCAACAGAGCCTCATCGAGTGTGAGACCCACGGAATGGCTTTATGCTCTCCAATAGTCAAGTACCAAGCACTTCAAATCGTACTCCAAGCGACAGTTGGCACGAGAGGCGAGCATGTGCACGATACGCGAGCCGCAAGCATGTATGTGTGGGGGGGGGGGGGGGGGGGGGCTATACGACACCGCCGACGCCAGATTCACAAGTAGGTTCGATTATAAAATTCTCCGCATTTAAAGCGCGCGCTTCCCCACCACCACCACCACTACCACCCTCAACAACAACAAAACAACAACAAAACAACAACAACAACACAACAACACAACAACAACAAAGACAAAGACGATGAAAAGTGACATCATCCTCATCATCACGACGGGCATGGGAACTTCCCTGCTTCGCTCCGCAGTTTCGGGTGACCTGCGCTGGAGCCTTCTTTCAGACTTACTCAGCGCTGCCACCCTTCCTACGATCCCTGCTCGTTTCCTGACAAATTGGCTTCGACAAGAGAACTAGCTAATGCGTACACTTCTCACTTTATCTCTCAATTGCTCTCTCTCTCTTTTTTTCTTTTCTGCCCTATAGTACAGCCGGGCATAACAGAGCGTGCCGACTGCACCTTCGATCGGAGAGCTCATATATCACCGTTCGCATCGACACGGATGCAGCATAGCCGTGCCTTTTAGCCTTTGGGCGATAACTCCCACCTAAAGTGAGCGAAGTTACGCGTTCGGCGCACTTGGCGTTGGCGACGTTCGAAGGGGAATTCGACAACGTGGGTTCACTTGCCCTTGCGATGTAGCTTTTTATTTCTTTTTTTTTCCTATGCGAAGTTAGAACCTCCACATGCACTATTTTTCAGTTTATTTTCTTTTTGGTTAAGAAATGCTTTACCGCTTTTGGTTGTGCTTTCCTTTAAACAGATAACCGTAGTTCGGGAGTAGATATGCACAAAACTGCAAAGTCACTTTTATCTGCACCACTGGCGTAATTTAAATAACCTTTTCTCTATATACGCGTCAACTCAAAGAACCGGAGTGTATTGTTGAATGATTCATGTACTTTTTTAAAACATAACTTAACTCAAGATCACTAGTTTAACAAAAAGTACAGAAAAGCTAAGTTAACGAACGTAACATTAAGAAAATGTCAAATCGGCATGATACACGCTGAGACTGTGACATAGAGAAGTGGATGTACCTGCGCTAGAAGTGTTTCAAATCACGCTGAAAAACACTTCTTACAGTGAGAAGGCTTGAGCATGCTGTGGACGAGGCGGCCGTTTCAACAAGTAGTCAGGGGTGGTGCGAAAGATCGACACAGGGAGACGGAGCACCCAAAAGTGTTCGTCTTCCTTCCCTTCGTCCCTCCTCTACTTTTGTCTCAGTCTTCCCTTTGACCCCAAAAAACATTCCCAAAACACAACATATAGGTGTCTCCTACTCCTGATCTTTCTTCCGTAAAACTCCGTCCTGGAATCAAAGGTGTGATGAGTTCTCCATCAGTGATACCTCATCAAGACAAGTGCCGTTGCCAGCAGTGGCCAAGGCTTCAGTCGGGAATAGATGGAGCCGGGGGTCGGAAATCGTCAGCGTCATCGCTGGGGGGGGGGGGGCAACTAGCGTTCGTCTGTTTCAGCGCGTACTAGGCCTCCAGGGTATGCCCGGGGACGCAAGCAAGAAAGGAACTGAAAGAATGCAGTGTTCAAAGGGGCACACGAGTTTATCGGTCACGAATGAGCAGCGCCGTCGAACGACCCCACGCCGTATCGAAAGATCTGTCATCCTTTTGAAGATTCTCGGAACCTTCAGCCTAGACGCGAGTCATATCTTCTTCCTTTCGGTTTCGATGCTTTCAAGCATCGCTTCTTTCTTTCTTTCTTTCTTCTTTCTTCTTTCTTTCTTTCTTTCTTTTGTTTCCTTGTTTTTTATTTATCAATTGATTTATTTCAAAATTTATTATTTATTCTGTTGGTGAAGCTTTTGATGGAACGCTCGAAACAAGGATGCCTTTGCGGACAAGAGAGAACCGGCTGAAGCGCATGTAGGAGGCGAACGAAACAAACAAAAAGTGCAAAGCCTGGAGAAAAGAAGGAAGACATTGAGATGCAGGAAGTATGTGTGTCCAAAGCTTCGCTGTGTTTTCGTCTGCTGCCGTTCGAAGAGACGCTGGCGAGGTTCTGTACGTCGTTTTGGAAGTGAACGCAGGTTCCCGCAGGAGCGGCATGTCAAACGAAATCGAAGACTCGCCCTTCTCAAGATGCAGAAAGGAACAATCGAGACTGCTTTCGGCGTCTAATCAAGTGAGAAGTCTCGGATCTTTTAAAGAGCGCTGGCGATGGCGGCGATTATGGAAGGAAATAAAAGTTCTCGCGTTATCAGTGCTTGCAGTCTAACGGGGACACGGGTCAAAATGACGCTCAGAGACCCGAGACCAACACCCTCCCGTTTCTGTGCGGAGGAAGGCGGCAGCGAGATGGTCAAGTTTGCCCATTTTATAGTAGAAGGTAAGATAGTGTAGTGAAACAGTTTTGGATGTCATGGGGAAAATCAGAAAGATGTATAGCGGTGATCGTGGTGCCGTCGCCTGGTTAGGACCGGGACTGTAGCAAGTTCGTCTTCACCACATCAGAGTCATTGCCCGTCATCACCTGCAAAGTTCAATAGATGTATTCTACCACCCATTCTACCAAGGCTTGATGCACGCAATAGGCTTGGCCATTTACGAGTGACGTGTACGCCCTCTGTGCTATGTTGTGAATTATGTAACGCGTAAGCACAACCTGTCAAATTAAAAACGGAAAACGAAGGACGTAGCTCTAAAAAAAAAAAGAGTCTCGTGGGCTATATCTGGAGGTAGGAGCGAAATCGTGATTACTCATCGCGCTAGCCGGCGAATGGAATGCCTTCCGGCTATATATGCCACGAGGAATTGTTAAGGCGCAGTACAACGCAGACGTTGTTAAAAGA